>WKFP01014359.1:29008-95241 GCA_011057875.1 Pterocles orientalis
GGTTTTTTTTTTTTTTTGAGGGAAGCGTTAATGTACAGCTTTGGAATAAGAGTGGCTGAGGCAAAAAAAAAAAAAAACCCCAATTTGAGGCTTCTCCAGCAGCTGGCGGAAAGCCACAGCATTGATGATTTAGTAAATTACCGTGATTACCCAAAATTGTTTCCAAACTTCTTAAAATACCCAAACAGGCACAAGTTGTTCAGGACTAACTTGTGTTCTGCAGCCAGGAAGGGACGGAGCTTGCCCTGGCAGCCCCCCTTTTTGCCCTGGCAGCCCCCTTTTTGCCCTGGCAGCCCCCGTGGCTACTATCTGCGGACCACCCTGGCCACCAATCAACCACGGAAGCGGTTGGAGACGTTTCCATGCACAGTTGCTTATATTTTCCAGCCCCAGGAAGATCAAGCCCTATACACAGCAATGACTCTGGCAATCATAAAACCTCTGAGAGACTTTGCAAAAAATAAAACAACATTTTAGCAGCTGCCATTAAACCAAGGGCAGAGAGTCACGGGCAACGCTTCAGAAATTTTGAAGCTTGCTTTGTGGTTGAAAAGTACCACTGACACTGGAAAAGCTACCACCTTCCTGTGTGGTACTGTCTGTGATCTTCAGGAAGCGTGTGAAAATCTGGACAAGCGAGTCAGAGCTTCACCTGCCCACGGGCTTGTCAGGACAGCAGGAACACCGCACAACGGCAGACGGTTTGCCGCAGCAAGGGAGAAGGAGCAAATGCTTGTTACTTGCTTTTTATCAAAGTGGCTCTCTTAAAAAAGTCTCTTACCGTTAAAAAACTTGATGATATCAGTGAAGTCCATGTTGTTATCACGGATAATCTCTCGATACACTTCCACAAGTGCTAAGGCAATGAAAAGGACAAAATGTTCTGAAGAGATGTGCTTTGCTGCCCAAATAACTTCCCACACTGTAAATACATCCTCGTACAACAATTCTGAATGGGAATAAACATTACAAGAGCATCTGATTATTCAAACTGACCATTTTCCCCTCTCTAACTGACACAAACAGAACTTGGTGACGCCTCCTCTTCCTCTCCCCCAGCCCCCTCCTGTCACTTACTGTGCAAGTATGGCAACAGAAGGGGGTTTAAAGCTACGGACTTGCCCGATAGCAAGCTGGGTCTCTCTTCACCACCACCGTACCCAACGATTACAAGCAGCTACTGCTGTTGGGGGGGGTGTTTGTGCAGGGATGTGCTCCCAGGGTGTAAAGTACCTCCCTCAGCAAAGTCCAGCAGCTCCTGAGCTACTGCTGAGCTGCTCCTTGGTACCAAATGGATTAGAAAGGAGGTATCAAAGCTTACAGAGCCTGTGATCAACTTGGGATCACCTTCTTGAGCACACAGGCATCTGCGCTGAGCAGAAACTGGGCTCTGACCACATCACCAGGAATTCACAACACTCCTTGCCCAGCTCTGACTTCATGCCATTGCTGGTTCATCCCTGAGAGCTGCGTTAGCTTTCCTTGGGAGCTCAGCGGCTACTCACCATCCAGACATTCACACCAAAACACAGAGCTGTTCACACTTTTGCACAACTCTAAGCTACAGGCATAGAACATTATTACCTCTTTTAAAGTCAAGCAGGAACCAGCGGTAGCAGAAGTAAAAGTGAGTGTAATCTCCATTCTGGTGCATCAATTCGAAAAGCTCCGAGTCTAGAATCTAAAATGCAAAACATCAGCTGTCAGCATCTTGTCTGAAAGTAGCCGTTTGTTTCGTTTGTCAAGATGAACTGACCTGCTCTGATACACACTCTTCACTCTGACAGCAAATGCTGTCCCCTGAGAAGCAGGAAATCAGTTTGGGGCTGCATAAAACAATTCTTGCCCTCTGAGTACCAGATAACTGGGAACCCCAGTCATTGGAGTTCCTGTCCTTCTCCGTGGCATCGAGCTCGTGCTGAGCCTCTGCCACAACCTCTTCTTCTTTCAAATGAGATGAAACAAGACTCACTTGGATTAGGGACCGCATGTTGGCAAAGTGTGTGTCCATAGCCCCGCCATTGGGGAAGTTCTGGCTCATCCTCTTCATCAGGTGGCTGAAGCAGCTGTACGCCAGTTGATCTGCAGATACAACACAGAACACTCAGCACTGCTCATGGTGTGACTTCCTGAACCAAAATAACAGACTGCAGGACAAGGGAGAAACAGGGTTTTCCCCTTTGCTGTTCCCCAACCCCATCGCCAGTACTCAGACGAAACAAACAGAAGACAGTACCCAGCTCTGGACCATTTTCACTGGTTACGTTTCAAAAGAACCCAGCTTGCAGTTGAGTTTTCAGCAACTGCTGGAGCACAGTCGCTTTGAAAATTTAGTAAAATTTAATCTCACAGTCAATGAGTGAACAAAGAATCCTCAAGATGCTAACGGCAGTCATTCCAACAAGACACACGTAGAGAAAATACGAATCAAGAGCTGCAGGTTTGATTTTCCTGGGGAGCTAGCCCTGGTTTACACATACAACTTCTGAAACAGCATTTCTAAAGAAAGAGCTCCCTAAAGATACCAGCGTGTTCCGAAAGAAAACCCTTCCTACCATTGTCAAGTATAACCATCAGAGGAGCCAGGAGGTCACACATGCCTTGAACATAACCAACGTCTAGGTGCTCCCAAACGTAACTGCAGAAAGAAGAACACACAAGAGATAACGCGATTAAAAATCCTCTTGCTGCACGGTGGCTTCAGAAATTTGTCTTACACCTAAAATAGCACTCCTTTTGGAAGCTTTGTAGTGTCTTGTTCTGGAGTGCTGTAAAGGTAGAGCTAGAAATCCAGAGTTACACCAATTCACATCTTCCAACACACCGGTATAAAATGACAAATATTTCTGCTGTTTTTTTCCAGGGTAATTCCTAAAGGCTCTATAAGTAATCCACGATGAGGACAGAGCAGCACGGGAGACAGGAACCTCTGTTTTAACGTGACCCTTGCTGTAGGCTCTCCATGTGCTGTGAAGGGGCAGGAGAATGTGATCAATCGTCTGCTTACAGGATGAATTAACCAATGCCAAACTTTTCTCTTCCTGTTCCTCAAAAACTAAATACTGCACTGAAGTCTAATTTGACTATGGGAGAGCAAATCTTAACCAGCTGTGGAACGTGTCTCAGAACTTTCTGACACTTCGCATTCCAGAGTACTGCAGAGTCCTGTATTGTTTTCTGGCTGGATAGGGAAGACCAAGCCTTACAACGTGGCTTGCATGTCCGTAGTTTGTGAAAAACAACAGCTATCAAAAGCATTACAGTCTGTGGAAAAAAGCCCAGATTTTTAAAAGGTACCTGGGGTTTTCTGGCTTTTGTTTTCTTTTTTCCCTTAAGGGGAATCTTGGTGTCTTTTCCAAGTGTTAAAGTCTTCGACACGTTCTGCTTTAAGGGTGTTTAGTTTAACAGCCTTCCTGGCAAGCTGCATTCCTATTGCAAAGCCAGCTTTCTACTGATCCTCCCGGTCCTAGTCGCCAGAAGCTGCTTTGAGTTTGGTTTGATTTGAAGATAAAATCCTTCTGTTTACCTAGTGGATGTCCCTCAACACGCTATCTGGGCCCCTCACAATTACCGCCAGCCTGACAGCACGCCATTAGAGCACGGGCATGCTGTCCTCAGGTAGGAAACCAACGCCAAGAGTTCATTCAGAGAGGTTCAGGGTGACTGATGGGATCTGTCTCTTGGGGTAAAAAGAGAATCTCCTCAAGCCTGCATTCCAACCTTGGACCGCCTGTCGGACCCACACTCCCTAACCTAGCATAGAATCACAGAATGGTTTGGGTTGGAAGGGACCTTAAAGATCATCAAGTTCCAATCCCACTGCCATGGGCAGGGACACCTCCCACCAGCCCAGGTTGCTCAAAGCCTCATCCAGCCTGGCCTTGAACCCCTCCAGGGATGGGGCATCCACAGCTTCTCTAGGCAACCTGTTCCAGTGTCTCACCACCCTCATAGTGAAAAATTTCTTCCTAATGTCTAGTCTAAATTTACCCTCTTTTAGCTTATACCCGTTACCCCTTGTTCTCTCGCTACACTCCCTGCTAAAGAGTCCATCCTGCCTGTTCATCCTTCTTGCAAGTTTTTTAAGTTCATTAGTGAGAATTTTTATACAGGCTATTGTTTTTGTATTATGAAGTTCATGGATTATGATAAAAATGTGAAAAGTAGTTCTGTTTACGAGCTGTGTTACCTGCACATGACATTTCGGAGTTTCTCCAGGTTATCGGCAGTGAAATACCAGTAATTCCGATCACATCTCTGGACATCTTTATCAATTCTGTGCAAATTTAAGGCAACAGTGTCCAATAACTCTATCTAGAAGAGAAAAATCTTAGTTAGATCTGCTGAGTTTAGAACATTCCCAGGAGTTGGTGCGGGTTCACGCAGAATGAACAAACCAGCAATAGTACAATCATATTCTGGGCACAGGAGAGCATCAAAGTACTCGATTACTGTCGGAAATCCCAGGTGAAACGCATACACGTTCGCTGGTAAACGTTCCAAGCCTGTCCTGTTTTCAAAGGGTTATTTCTAGCTGAACAACTTCAGCAGAGAAAGGCAAAAACTCAACCACTAATCTGGTGACAGCAGCGCTCATCAAGATGGTGCAGTCTTGAAGCTAGATTTAGGTTGTGCTTCGTTTTGATTAAATGTGGGTTTTAGCTTGAATTAAATGACACTGAAATCTTAAAAAGTGGTGTGTCATCCACGCATCCACACCTGCCCCCAGCTCCTGGAAATTTTTAGCTGTTAGAACTGTTCCACATTATTTTCCTTGCCCTCCCACTCAAAAAAAGACTCAAATTTTTCTTGCTGTCTTATTTCTAATCAGCTCAAAATCCATATGAAAAGATCAGGATGCAAAAATCCTCAATGTCCCACCACCCGTAGCTCTAGTTTGGGATTGCCTCTCATTAAATCCTGGCTGGAAAGTACAAATCCTTCCTAGAAAAGCAATGCTGTGCAGAGAGATGATGTTACGTGGTGACCTACTGTGTAGGATGCAGCGCAGACAGAAGCAACATCCATTAAATAATCCACCTGGGAACACAGCTGCTCTTCTGAGACAGAATCCTGAGACTGCCGTACAGCTGACTTGGCTTTCTGCGCACGTGGCACGTCTGGATCAGTCCTTTCCAGGTCAGCGTTGGCTTCTTCTTCTGCCCCATCTTCAAAGGAGACACTCTGCCCGTCATCGATACTGGACAGGATGCCCGAGGCCACAGAGTAGTTCCTTGAGGACGGCAGCCCGGAGTCGGGGGAGTCGAACTCCACGGACTGTTGTTCTACGGCAGCTACGGCTGCCGGTGTGTCGGCAGAGCCCACGGTGAAACCGGGGTCGTCCTGACCTCTGGAGTCCCGCTCCGCTGAGTCCGTTTCATCCACAGATATAAACACCTGGGGGTGGGCAGGGGAGACAAGGTTTAGATAAAGCAGGGGGGAAGAGAGCAGCAAGAAACATTAATGCAGCGAACAAACATCCAGCCACAACAGAAATTTCGGCATTACCTCAGTGAACAAGGGCACTGATTAGTACAGCTTCCCTGTGTGCATGGTTCAGAGCTCCTCACTCAGCCTTTACACTCAGACTGTAAGTCTAAAAATACCAACTGATCTCATCTCTGTCTCCTGGGATGACAGAATCAAAAAGATGCTTTAAGAGTAGCGATCTTTTGCTCTGTGCTGAATTTGATGACTAAAGGACCTACAAGTAAGAGCTCTAGGAAGTTATTCCTGAACCCTAAAGCCCCTTAGACAGGTCCTGCTTAAGAACAGCTGCGGACTACCCACAACACAGACCTGCTCTCGGCTCTGTTACGGAGGCGCCACGGCTCCAGATCCTGGACAGGATTCAGGCAGCTCCAGCCCGGGAGCTGTGCTGACCTACATCTCTGCCCCCCTGCGCTGTACCTCTGCAAACGCCAAGCCGCCCGCACCAGACGGGTGGGTGGGAAGGAGGCACCTACATCGTTGCTGATGGTGGAGTCCCTGTGGATCAGTCGCTGGACGTGGCTGTCGATGCTGCTGCCCGACGAGAACTTTGCCAGTGTGGCAGAGTGGGATTCTTTCTCTCGCTGCTTTACGACGACCTCGCAGGCTTTCCACTCGGCCATCACCTTCTGATAGCGGAGAGCAATGTCTTCATCCACCTGCGGACAGACGGACAGATCCTGAAATGCTGGTCCTCCTTGAAAGACAGCATTAACAACGAGTGGAAGCCAGGAGGGAGAGGTCTAGAGCAGGTGTAGTGGCTCAAACCGAAAGGCTGAAGGATCCCAAAGCCCCGTGCACGTGACTGTGATGGGGAAGTGCGATGACTGGAGCAGTAAGATGCTGTGTGTTTACTGCAGGGAATAAACCATCGCTGTAGACAACAGAAAAGATTCACATAAGCATATGTACATGCTATCAACAGTGCTTCAGCATTGTTCAGGAAAGAAAAGAAGATGTCACAGGCTTTCACATGAAACCTCCCGTAGAAGCCAGATGCAATCTGATGGAGCAATTGCTGCCCCTAACCAGATTATCCTGATTTTGTTCCACCTCCTTTCCAACTCCTTCTCTATTCCAGCTCTAACATAGCCCTTTCAATGGATTCCAGGTCACAAGGTTACAGACACCAGCTTTGTACAGTTAGGTGCAGGCAGGGACTCCTGAAGAGCAGAAACCCCAGCGCACGCAGCCCAGTCTGGTGGCTCCGCTGTGCGTGGCCAGACCCAACCACTCTGGTTCCCACTGTAATAAAAGACTTTTTGCCCCTGCTGTGTTCCTCTGTTGAAAGACAGAACAGGAACCTGCCCTGAGCTATTAAGGGACGTGTAATAATTCTACAACTCTGTCACTTGTCAAGAGCTGAAGAGAAACTGCAATTGTGAGTTGGCTTCAGGCTCCGGCTGGAGTGGCTACCGGAGCGCTCGTGCGGAGAGCTGCAGGCTGTCTGTCACCTGAGGTAGCTGTCGAGTCATAAATCATAAAACACAACGGTGAGTGGAAGGCTGGAGGACAGCCGTGGTTGGGAGCGCCCCAGATACTGATGGATGACTGCAAAAAATAGCATCAGAAGGCAAAGATGATAAATCACTGCAATGGCTTCAGTTAAAGACACATTACGTTTCCTATACGGGCAAATGTTACGACTGCTTTCATGTCATTCAGTTAATAGGCTCTGACGTGGTAAGCTCTGGACTCCAGCAGCAAACATCTGCTTGTTCCCAGGCTGGTGTGTTATCAAGGCACGTGCCTGGTGATAACAGCAGATGAACGCACTCAAAGCAAACAGCTGGTACCGCTACACACAGAGTGGCAACGGGAGACAGCACAACCAAGAGATGGACAAACTGTGGTTTCGTTAATGGGAACTATATACTGAATGCCAAGTTTCAGACTGTGAAATAAGGCCGTGGCATAACCTAGGCAATTGCTCACTGCTCACTGTCAGCAGCAGGGGAGGTATTAAGAGGACCTGAAACTTCACCTCGTGTTTTACAGAGGCACATCTTATTTAAGTCTAGCAAAAGCATAATGACCTTACAAACCAGACCTTCCTCTGGGTATTTTTAGCCTCTAGACAGTAACTTCAAGTGCACTTCAGAAGGCACAGCGGGGCTGTTGGCAGCTCCATTAGATGTCCACACATACAGATGCAGCACCACATGGATAAAGCAGTTATTTCAAAGAGCATTTTGAAGTATAACTCGGCTAACACACCATCTAAGAGGGGGATGACTCAAGTTTCTCTCCAAATGTCAATGTCTCCCTGTTTCGTAAGTGACAAATTTGTGAAAACAGGATTTGCTCAAGGCAAGAGCATGTCACAGGCAGAGGCTGAATGCAGGCTTCCTGACTTCACTGAAGAACTCCCCTGGAGTGATTTTCAGACATGATAACGTGAGATCACAGTCCCTCTGCTAACATGTCTCGCTCATGTTTGCAGTAGCACTTTTCCCTTAGCCACATTAAACAATAATAAAGACACTTGCCATTCAGAAGACAAAACCTATTCTGCAAACAATTCAAAGCCTGGAAAAGTTGTGCTTACCTGGTCCATTTCCTTTTTGGCCATGCCGAATTTATAGTGACCCAGCAAGAACGGCCATACTTCCTTTCGAATCTCATGCTGTACCCCACCATAGTAAACTCTTCTGAGGAGTTCCAGTTCCTTGTAATTCTACAGCAGCCAGGAGAAAGAGCTATTGAAGGCAGTACGTCTTTACTTGCCTCAGGCATGCTCATATACACTTCGTACCAAGTATAGAGACAGCAAAATGCACGCACGGCACTAAATAAATTTTGCAACTTGACTCAAGCCTTTAAGGCCCTAGCTCAGATCCAGTCTAATGTAAGTTGTCACGCCATAAAATAGCCCATCTTTAAATCGAGTCATCATGAGATCAGTTGCTTTGATGTTATTAATATCTTTGCCATCGTCAGAGAAGCAAAGGATAAAAGACGTTATGGCAAGAATCGACTCTCCCTAGATTCTGGAGTGATCCTGTGAAGACCAGAAAACTCCTTTAATACTTGCTGGGGTCCGTTCTGGGGGACACCATGCCCAGCACGACAGCGTACGGGAGCTAATGCAATATCATAAAGGTGTTCTGTTCGTTACCTTCTTGTCCTTCTGATACTTGCTCCAGACCTCTTTAGTCAGGCCCCCGGCAGCACTGGAGGGTTTGTCCGGCGGGACGATGGTGTGGTTCACCAGGGCGGACAGATGCGTTCGCACTGTTGACAGATGGCGGCAGTAGGCGAGCCCTGCGGGTGGGGCAGGAGGGAGACTTTCACACAGGAGCAGCCTAACAGCAGCAGCCCCCTTTCTGAAGGTGAAGCTGTGACATTTTAAACCTGCTGCTCATAGCCCTGTATGAGCTAACCTTACAGCGTAGCATGTAAGAACGAAGAATTGCAGCAGAGCCAAAGATTAAATAAACCTTACACAGAGTAGGCAATTCCAAGCAGAGGATTATCCTGTAACGTAAAGCTACACGCTGTCTTCGCTAAGCATCACTTCACCCACTGTGACGTGCCGACCCCCCAGATAACGGAATTACGATGGCACTCGAGTCGTGTCCCCCTCCTGCCCTGCGGCGAGCTGATCACAGCAGTACAGCTGGGGTGGGACTGCTTTCTACAACAAGCAGCACGTGCTCTTTAGACAAGTATACTGATACCGCAAGGGCTGGCTATGAGGAGCTTCACTTACATCCGTAAAAGGCTCTGGAAACTATTTGCCTCTTCATGCTCTCACACAACATCTTCAGTGGAGCTCTGCGGAGACACGTTGACAGGACACGACAGCTCATGAGCACCGAGATCTTCGTGAATTTTATACTGATCCCCATGACCTACACACAGCAGTTCTGTCTCTGCACCAAGATCTATTTAGCTAAAGGACAATAGTGACAAACCACGCTTTTGAAAGCATTTTCCCCCACCAGCATTTTGGCCCAGACCAGATTCACCTTGTGTTTCACTACAGCTGCCGCAGCTGCATCCTAACGGTCCTGTCAAAAGAGATGAACACTGCCCTGCCTTGGAATTGTTAACAGCTGGTAAAGAAAACACCGCCACAGCTGAATTATATCAAACTAAAGAACTAGACACAACTTTTCTATCAAAATGGGACTAAAGAGTAGTTTAGTAAGTTAGTTTTAATAAACAAAGTCTCTTGCTGTGTAACTCCATCTTTCTGTGTTAGAAACTACTCAAAAAGTTTTACACTCTGTCTCTGGTGCTGCAACCAGTAAAAGTTTCCTGCTTCTAACTGTGGCATGCACCAGACCTCCCAGGGAAGCGCTCTGCACCGCGTGCTTACCTGTCGTGGATGCAGTTGCAGCAGCTGGGCAGGTCGTAGGGAGAGCTGCCCGTGGAACAGGAGACGCACGAGGAGCCTTGGCTGCAGTGCTCCAGCTGCCACGACAGCAGGTTTGCCCCAAAGCCTTGCATCTCTATCATTTCGCTGGTGTCTAAGGAAAAAACAAACACAACAGCAGGCCATCAGCCTTTTTTTTCCTTTCCCCCTCTTCCTTCTGTGCATCCTGACAGCTTCATGCTTTGCTCTCAGCAGGCTCTGAACCTTGATTCCGAAAAGGGGAGAGCACCATCCCAGCGACCTCAGAAACTGCTCTCGGCACATCTAAACCAGCTGCACGCGTGCACGGTCACAATCCCTGCGTCGGTTCCCCCTTTCTTGCCCATGCACATCCCAGTTTGTGTTTCCAAAGGCTAGAGGAGAGTGCCGCAGTAACAGCTAAAGCTGGTTTGTGTAACGCTATGGCCAGAGGAGATCATCTAACCTGACCTTCTGTTTAGTTCAGCTCTCAGAATGGCATTTTGCAGTTCCTGGAATCAGCCATCTAACTGCTAGTCCAGCTACGGAGAAAGTCTGAGCACACAAGAAATTAAAGCAAACTGATTCCGTGATTTCCAGCAGATGCTTCTCTCTCCCTCAGAACCAGATCCTAAAATATTTAGCGCAGAAGGATAGTTCAAGTCCTACTAAAGTCAACCCTGCATTTATAAAAGTGGACACTGCAGGAAACTGTGATCCAACAGCACAGTGCAGCTTCTTCAGTCATCCCTGCTCCACCACATCCCTTTGCCTTTCTAACCAGCTTCAGGAAGGCAACGCCAAAAAAATCACCAGTCGCCTTCAGAAAGCTTGGCTTCAGCTCTTCAACCGTCCTGGCTTGTTTTATAATAAATAACTGGCCTTTCAGCTCACCCGTGATTAAAATTAAGGCAAAAGCCATAAAACAGTATGTCACTAAATTAACATTTGTAAGCAAAATCCAGTCCCCTGGGCCGTGCTTTTAAAACAGACATTTGTTGGGTGGTGAGGGGGGCAGTTCCAAACCATCTCATGCATTTTAAATCAAGGCAGCGTAAAGCATTTTAGTAGTAGTGCCTGTTAGAAAGTGGGCATAGGTGAGGAAGGAGTGGAGTAAAAACATTTGTTCACAGAAAAAGCACAGGCTCATGCGGAAGCAGCCACGTGTATTTCATTTCACAAAACAAAGTGTGATGCAAAAATGCTCTTCACCTTAATTCTTCAGGAAGGAGCTGAATGACCCAGTATTTATTGCAGCTTCTTATTGGGTTCAAATAAAAACCACTGGACAAACATTTTAGATCGGTATTTTTTGCCTCCCCTTCTACAGACAAGGAAAGTGGGTTGTTCAGTTTTAATTTTTTATTTTCTTTTTTAGAGAAACAAGGAAAGAACCCCACAGAACCTAAAGATTCAGATGAAAGGTACCTGAATTAGTGAAGAATTAGAGTGAACAGCATCTTTTATTTAATTGTAGTGGTGTTGTCTGTAACTTCAGCTACATGCAAAAGTCGAGCATGTTGCAAAATGTGAAAGCAAATGGCCAGCAAACCTGCTGCAACAGTGTTGTCATTATTGGAAAGGGATGCTGCTGGAGAGACAACGGCCAGTCCGAGCTAGGTCGGCGAGAATCACTCAACCAGCAGACATGTTCCTGGCTCTACCATTATCTTCCAGATTAAATGACCAAAAGCAGACACCTGACAGCCGTTCTGATGGGATAACTTAAAATTTCCATCACCTGACTATAAAGACCGAGTTGTGTTTCTCATGCTCTAGCTCACAGCGTTAGCCTCTGAACGTGTACGTGGCAGCGTCAGACCTTCTTCCCTTCTGCCATCACAATATCCAGACACAGTGAGACACAGAAACTTCTGAAACTCTTTTTTCAAGGGTGATGCTCTATTTTTGGAGGTTCTTTCCATCCGTACTTTCAGGAACTCTTAATTAACTTGGGCTGGGCTTTATCAGTTTCTAGGGGCTACTACCTTGGGATGAGTGTGTGGACAACCTACGAGAAACAGGATCCCCTTGAACACGTCCCCGCATCCTGTCTGAAGGGAACTTGAGCCCTGCACAGAGATGTGGGGCTCCTACAGTCAGCCCCACCAGACCAGGGCTAACATCCATTTGGAACCAAAACCATTGTTCCGCTATTTAAAGGTAAGCGTGTCTCATCTGGGATTTTTCTTAGGAAATAGAAAAACCAGAAGAAGCACGCTCGTGCTAACATAACCGGGGAAAAATACCGACAAGAGCCAAACTTGCCAGCGGCTGCTCCCCTCCCTCCTTCCTCTGCAGATGTCTAACTTTTGACAGCTTTCACAGCCTGGTAACAGAGAGGATTCTTAGAAGAGGCAGAAGCTGTTGTTTTGACTGTCACAGGAGCACGCCACGTGCCAGATGTGGCACATGCACACAAGTGGTAAGCCCAGAGGGGGGAGAGATTTCACGTAAACTAGCGGGGAGGCACCTGCCCACCTTCTCAACAGCTGCAAGCCTTAGGATCCAAGCTGTGCAGGAGGGGTCTGGCCCGCAGAATGGTTTATTTTGTACAGCATCGAGCTTCCTCCCGTCCTCCTCTGAGGAAGCAAGGACTTCCCAGCACCCAGAACTGCACTGCTGGATCCTGAACGCTTGCTAATACACTTCATGAGAATACCAGCTTAATGCATCTGTTGGGAATTGCTTTAGGAAAAGAATTAGATGACCATTTTGGAGGGTGGGGGGTCTTGCAGCTGATCATCCCAAACCCACCGAGGCTATGAATGCAAGAAGTGCAAGGAAAGCACCCGACCACAGCAGCACACTGCATCTCCACAGTCTTCCCTGCACGCTTCTGCGACCTTACAGAGGTATCCAGAGCTGGGAGCACGCACACGTGAACCATCCCTGGGCTCAAACTGTACCCCCTGTTCTGCCCTATTCTGTCTATGCAGGCACGCTCTAACGGAACGGTTATGTTAATGCTGCAGCGGTTCACCGCTGATCCTACACAGGGCTGCCTGCCCAGCCTGTTACGCCGTGCGCAGCTAACTCGCAGGGGGAGAATAAAAACACCTGGTGTTCCCTCCTCTGTTGTGAGAATATAACTCTAGTATCCAGCTTTTATGAAGGTGGGGCAGGAAGCCTCTGGAGGGCGAGGGGGTTTGTCTGTTCAGCAGCACACATGCTCCAAGGAGAGGGAAGATGCTGTTGTTCCCACTTCCCACAGGCTGTGAGCGTTTCCCAGCCTCTCTGCAGGGTCATCTCCAGATCTGATGGCACAAGTGAAATGTTTTTCCCTGTAATAATGCCAACACTGTTGTACGCATCAGTGGAACGAGCTGCAATAGAGCTCTGGGACACAGGGGGAGGAGGATAAAAACCTTTCATCCTATTAGGAGCTGTGAGGTTCCGAGAGCAGATCATTGATAGCATTGCGTGTAGCTTATCTTCCTCCTCCTCATCATCGTCAACAGAGGCAGAGCGGCTGGCAGCTAAGTGGTGGTAGTTAATAGTTACTGCTCAAAGAAAATAGTGAAAGAGGAGCATAAGAAGAGAGAACTCGATTCTGCGGGAAAGCTCAAAAGGACATGTTCAGCAAAGACAAAGGACTTGAATCCTGCCCTCTGCTTGAAGGCACAAGCTCCTGTAAATGGGTATGAAAAATGAGTTTCTTACAGAAAAAAAGCATGCTCCACCAAACACAGGCCAGCTTTTGATTGTGCACGGGCTGTGTTCCCAGAGCACACGTCACATCGCCGCAATGGAGAAAGGTCCCAGTGCCAGCCTGCAGGAGGTGAGCATGCTTTTTAGCAGAACTCCACGGGAATTCTAGGCTCCAACTACCTTCTCTCCTTCACCATGCCCTCATCAACGCTGTGGCCTCTGCAACCTGTGCCAGCAAACATTCTGCCCCCCAGCTCTGTCTGGCTCTGCAAACGTGCAAGCTACCAGCCTCCTCCTGGGGAAGCTGGAGGCAGGAGCCAGCTCCGCAGGCAGGTCTGCGCTGGGTGTGCCCGCAGAACCTGCCGTCCCCTACGTTCAGGCAAAGGCAGAACGTGCTGGTGTGTACATGAACTTACCTGTGCAAATCCAGAAGCCCTAAGAAAGCATGGCCACCTCTGTGGTTCAGTCCCCTGGGGTAAGGAGGTTCAGTGGAGATTTCTGCTTTCTCAGCTGCAGCACGTACATCCCAATCCCCTGTAAACTTTAGGGTCTGATCTTCCCGGGAAATTCTTGTTTCTTTGCCAAGGGGAATAAAACTGAACGTCCTGTTTGAGAACTAGCTCAAATGCCTTCTTGCATGTAAGGAATTTGTATTCACTGATGACATGAGGTGGTTTGGTGCTTGGGAATTCATTTAGTTTCCTTGAAAGGGTCTTTATTTATCCATTGTTAAGTTGTTGCTTCAAGCCAGGAAAACTTAGCCCAGGGAGTTCTTGTGGTGCTTTAAGAGCTGAGTTTATGGTTTGTTTTACAGTTTGTTTTTTTCTAATAACAACATTATGAGCAAGCAGTGTGGCCAATAGAAATATCCTCACTTCAGGAGCAAAAACTGCTCTTGGCTAGTCAAGCAATCTTTTTGCTTTTAGTCTCAGTTTGCAAGCCCAGGGGAGTATTTTGAAAACTTCCTCTGCAAAACACAGAGCAAATAAGATTCCCCACCTCAACTCCATTTCCACTAAGATAACAAGTTTCCCTGCATTAAGGAAACCTACAGTGAGCTGTACTTGTTGATCACAATTATCACACAATTAAATGTTGTGATAGGTCCCTCTCCCCCCAGAGAAAACCAGCCTGGCTTGTCTGTCACCTTCAGTTACCTCCCAGGGTGTTACTTCAAGGTTTTCTTATGTTTTTGGTTTTGTTTTGATTTTTTTTGTTTGGTTTTGGTTTTGTTGTTTTTAAACAAAGCAGAACAAAGGCACTTACTGTTCTCATGCTTGTGTCCTGGATAGATAATTCGGAACACATAGTCTGTACAAGTGTCTTCAGCTGGCATCTCCTCTAGGTCCACTGATTTGTTGCTGTTCCGTTTTCGAAGCTTTGGAAATACTTTACCCTAGAGAAAGTAACGATTCCATACATTCAGCTACAAACGACTAACAGAGCACAGCAAACTAAGTACTTCAGGCCTCTGGCATCTTAAATCTTAAAACTAAAAAATGCAGGGAGGAGGCGAGGGAGGAGACCACAGTAGAACCAGCAGCGGTTTAGGGGCACTTCACACAACTTTCATGTAATTAAAACACAGTCCTACCACAAGCAGCTCATTGGAAAAGGCAGTACCTTGCCCTGCTGGGACCAAAGCGGTGGTTCCAGCTGACCACGGGGCAGAAGACCATTTTCCAGGCAGGAAAGGAAGGCGAGGAGGTGACCTCCCTGGGGGAAGTGCAGCGGAGGTCTCTGAGTTCCATCTTGACTCACCAGGACTAACGTCCATCTGCTTGCTGCTGCAAAGGAGGACAAGGGGAGTCCACGCTGTTACACTGGAACCTCTGGTTTTTGCTCTTACCTTCTAAGTTTTATTTGTGATCCTCTCTAAGTAGATAAATAAACCTCCGTAAGTCACTGTGAACCTACGGATGATCTCAGTCCTTTACTCCTAAAGCAGCTCAAGATACAAGCAAACGATGACAGGTCTCGTGCAGAAACATTTAAAGCAATTCTGAACACTAATATGAATAATAAAGGAATAACTCAACTAAGTCTCTGGTGTGTGGCATAACTTGACAAAGGACACACAATTCTGAATGAAAACCAACCGAATGGATATAACCAGAGCCTGCCAGCTTTATTCTCGGGAGAATCAGCAAGTGACAGTCCCTGTTGTGAACTTTTCTCATCTGTCTTCACTGTCACTAGAAATCCAGCACAAACAAGGAAAACCACCCTGGGCTCTGGATACTCTTTTAAGTATAATAATCTGCATCTTGTACAATTTTCAAAAGAATAGAATTAATTAGGTTCTTAATTTCCTTTCCAAAACTGAATGAACGAGGCACCCAGAGCCACCGGGGTGAAGGGGGATCTCTGAGAGCAGGATGTGTCCTGCAGCATGGCTCTGCAAGGTCCACCCTGGCAGCTAGGTGCTGTGGCAGCACTGCCAAGCATTTTGTCTGAGATTTCCCCCCCTACCTTGAGCAGAATGGGCTCCTGAGAACTGGATGGTCGGTGGGAGACAGGCTGGCTCTGGGTACACAGAGCATTCCCTTTCTACAGGCTGATGATCCACTAGAGACGTGGCTGACAGACCTGCTTTCCCCAACTCTCCTTTCTTGGGATGCTTAACATGAGCCAAAGCTTCTGTGTTTAATTCCTGCCGCTGACAGTTCCCCCTGAGTGCTCTTCTGCACAGATGATTTGTAAAAAACCAAAGCACTCAGAAAAAAACACAGAAAGCAGCTGACAACTGGAGCAGCGTTAGGCAGAGGAGTTCTTACCAGGTTTGTCTGGTTTTGCAATGAACCCCTAACAGGCACCGTGTAAAACGGCAGCAGCATTAGCAGTCACCTGGCATAAAGGGGCTTCGGGAGCACCCTGCGAGAAGAAGGTTTATGCTTACGTTGCTGATGGCAGTGAATGCAGACGATCTGGCTGAGCGGCACTATTAACGCGTAGTCCCAGTAAACGCTAATAGGGAAGGAAAAAGTGCAGGAAACATTTTTTTTTCCATATTCAGGAGTGCTTGCTGTTCCAAGCACCCAATAAAAACACTCTGATAAGTTAATAACTGCTTATTAAATGTAGTCAATTAAGGTAAATTAATAGACAAGTGAAAGGCAAAGGAGCTAGTTCTGCACAGTGGACACAGCTGGCACCAGACCCTTCATCATCTCCCTGTCCCTCTTCACCTTCCCTTCGCCCCCACTGCCCCACACCGGGTTACAGCAATGCTCTGGCTAAGATTAACATGTCTGATGCACAGACTTCAGGATGGTCTTGTAGCTGGGTTTCAGGACAGCCAGGTTCAATTCTGTCTCGCACATGGGGTTTATGGGCAGCAGCGTGTAAATCCACTGGGGCTCAAGCTTACACATGAAACACTGGAGAGAGCTCTGAGCCCTTCCGAGAACAACTTCGACAAAGTTGAGCAATAAAAGCAAAGGCAGATGGCTTCATTAATGTTCTGTTAAAAAATACAGATGAAGCTTTAGAAGAAGAATGGGGTGGATTAAGCACCGAGCGCACTGCTCTGGGGCTGAAGGCAGCATCCCCTGAGGAGACACAGCTGCCTGGTTCAGGACTTAGCAGAATGCCAAATCAGGTGAATAACTGATCTAACGAAAGACAACGACATTGCAGGTCTCTCTTTGAGGCCGAAATTAGCCATGCCGTGCTTGCCAAGTGATCTGTGACCCTCCGAAGGGAGGTACTAGAATTGTGATGATGGAAGGTAGCATTGAGCCTTTTCTCCTGAACACCTGGAAAAGCTTTTCTTTTCCTTTTGATACCCAAGGGCATTGCAGGGCCTTTGGAAAGCTGCTTCACCTGTGGCAAACCAGGAACAGAACCCAGGCTGTCTGACACCTCACCTATTCAGAAGCCCTTCAGTTCAATCAGCCTTGTTACGCTTGTGTCACATTGCCACATGTACAGGAAATAAACACCGCGAATGCTTCTGATCTTTTCCTGAATGTAACGACTACCTTTTCTCCAGCTCTGAATCCCCAAGGGTTCCATTCATCAGCTGATTTGGAGTCCACTTCAATGTCAAACTCTCTGCTGACTGATGAAGGGAGAGATACCCAGGAATTGCCTCCAAGTCATCTTTCTGTTCACAGAACAAACAGACAATCCAGGTGACTCAAGCGTTCAATAAGTGTCACATTCCAGTCTCCCTGTGCCCCACGAGTTCCACAGCAGTGCATTAGCCAGGAACTGCCGAGGGAAACCTTACCACCAAAAGCACTGGTATTTAATATGGGTATTTAATATTGCTATTAGAAGGAGGGGAAAAAGCAAAGTACGGTCACGGGGTTTATGAAATACAGTCCAGTGTGTTCCCACCTATAGCCCACTTCCCAGTTCACACTGGGCGGGCAGTGAAAGCATTTGTCACCTCCTAAACTAGCTCAGTGTAATGAAGTGGGAAGGCAGCACTGTCCTGAGGACGTTCAGCGAGTACTTGACAAGCCCAAGTTATATTCTTACCCACACCACTGGCTTCCAAGCCACAGCCAGGCAGCAGCTGCGTGTATTGGCCCCAAACTCCGCGCACTCACCGGCTGGACTAAGACGTTGTTTTTCCCGTACAAAAGGTGTGTTCGGGAATTCTGGTGCAAAGACTCCACGTACTCTCTTGCCGAAGCAGCAAAGCGATCTTCTGATGAGCTCCCACTCGAATGCCGCTTCCGGATCTAGCAGACACACAAGCACAGCCAAGGCAGGTCAGGTAGGACAGGAATGACCGTACCGGCAGGTCAATAAAACAGGAACAGTTCCGTTTAGATCAATCTCTGTAGAATGAGACTCCTCCTGGAGCCAGGAGACCGTGCAGAGAAATGACCTGGACCCTTACACCTGACCAAGGCAGCTCATAATTTCTTGTGAACTACCTGGTCCGATCACAAGAGTCAAAAGCCACAGAGTTTAGTCCTGGGTCTCAGACTTTCCTACACACTGATAGAGAGGACATTTGGGCCCAAATGGACTTCTAATCTGTAATAAGGGCTCCATTGCAGAAGAGGAAAGGAAAGCTGTTCTGGATTCAGATCTCTCCCTCCTGCCGTTGTTTTATTATCAACCTGTGCCTGACTCAGAAACAGCTGCACAGTAAATACCTACTCCCAGGGCTGGGCGCTTCGAAGGAGAGTCTTGGCGGCTGTGTACTCCGTGAATCCGGTGTCGCTGAACAAGCTCATCTGCTGAAGGGTCTGTCCAGTAGTGATCTGCTGTCTTGAGCTTGGTGTACTCCAGAGCACACGGTCCAACTACGGAAACAGCCCAAGAGAGAAATCTGCTGAGTCTGTGCAGAAACAGTCTTGTCCTGCTGGCCAAGTGCTGAAAGTGAGATTTCCGTCTCAAGCCAAGGGAATATTAATGATCACTTAACAATCCTACAGGACCAGCCCATAATATAGACAATACATACAACAACACATCATCTAGGGCTAGTTATCTAGGGCTGTGTAAAAATATTCCTGTAGGACACAATACCTGCCCCAGCAGCATTAGTAGTGACCATCTGCTAGCAAGCGTTCAGTAAAAAGCCATTCCCCTTCTGGTCTCTGGTCCAACCAATAATTAACAATAAAAACAGATGACTGGTCTCTACTGGTCTTGCAAGCAAAAAATTAACATCTGCTATGTTGCTGTATTATAAAAAAACTACGTGCTAGATCTTTTGTAACACCGTCCAACAGTTTATTTTCTTTAGCATAAGAAGTAACTTTGCAGGAACTCACCTAGAAGAGAAGCCAGTATAGGGCCACAAACAGGGTCTGCCAGTAAAGCTTCTTTTTCATAATATTTACTAGGAATAAAAAATCAGAGCCCAGTTAAAAACACTTGGTTGTTATTTTTAAAAGCTCTTACACCTCCTAGCAGCATGAGGCCAAACACTCATTTCAACGGCAAACTGAGACAATTAACTTACCTACAGCAAAGGGAAGATTTCAGAGTTTAGAGTTCTAAGAGTTTTACCACGGCTGGAAAAGGGATCTAGGCTGTAGCTCCGGAGTGCTGGGCACGTACTGCAGAACACATTTTCAAAGCGTGGGTTTGGCTACGGTTCGAACACAACAATTCCAGCAACAGAGTTTTGCTGTGGATATCAAATACGCTCTCTCACGCAATGGGAACAGGAAAACTGTGTGTCTGAACAGTCAGGGACAGGGTGAAAGGGATCCAAACCCCGGATATGTCCTGAACGTGACAGCTAGAGGAAAAGCAGTTGCTAGGATTACCTAGAAATCACCGATGCATGCATCTCCTCTAAAAGCCCTAATGGAGCTTGACTGGCTCATCTACTCACCTCGTAAAAAATAAATGTTGTGTTGAGTTTGCGGGCTTTCACAATATGGTGTGTCCTGAGCTGTTTTTAAAGACCATTAAAATGTATTGTAAGAAAGCTACGGAGAAGTTCATGTAGCCTATTTTAGAGACCTGCTTTAGGATTAGATCATTTCTTAAACTGTATCAAGAACATTGCCTAGATCTCCATGGAGCACCAAAGGAGCCTGGAACAACCAGTTCAACCAACCTACACTCCAGACTTCTATATTTCACAAGATGACCACCACCCGACTTTGGATCCATATTCTGCCCTTGATCAGCTGCGTCATCTCAGGCAAGTCACCTCCTCTCAGCACGCTCGTTCTGCCGCATCCATTTTGAACGGAGCTCTTGCGAGGCAGGAGCTTGCCCTCTGCTGAATGTGTTTGCCCGGTTTATTGGATCTGGGGCTTTGGGCACTAGTGCAATATGGAGACAAACAGTAACTGTCTGCAAGCAATTTTGTCAGCTTTCCACAGAGCCCAAGAGATCCACGCGTTCTTAAACATCTCTTCCACCTGCGAGGAATAATCCTGAAACGCTGTCAAAAACCAATGAACTACGACAAACGGCAGCTCTTGCAACAACCCCAAAGTCCTCCCACCACAGCAGGCAAAGCTGACACAAAACCACACAGCCGAAAAATCAAACCACCCACATTTCTGGAACTGCCATTCTCCTCTGCTGTCTCTTCCACTAGATGGGGCTCGAACTCTAAACCACCTTCTGGAGAGCAGAAGAGCTGAAGGACTTCCAACATGGAGCACTGGAGCAGCAAAGTCATAAAAACGTCCGAGAACAAGCCTCACGAGAGGTTCACTTTATTCACTAAGCCAGGCTCTCGGTCACACGCCTGCGATGAAGGACCTGATCCGGACTCGTCTGAACTGGGGGAGGAGGCGGTAAGGTGAACATCTACAACACACACTAATGGAACAACTGGGACCGAACTCTCCTGACACGTCTCCAGGGGAATGACGTGGTAAAGGAATTAACAAGTCCTTCCATCCCCGTATCAGCAGACATGCAGATACACAGGACTAAAATGCCTTCGTTAACTACGTCTCTGGGACACAGCCAATCCTCCCACGGCCTCTTCTGCACACAGCAAGAAAAACAAACCGCCGTTAGATATCCCAGAGCAGCAGTTTTCTCTGAGCACCGCAAAGACCTTTCCTCCTTTCTCTTCCTTTTTAGTGGCAAGATAGATCATGAAAATGAAGCTGATGACAAGGGAAACAGTAATGCAAACTTTGAAAATCCTGTGAAAATAAGTTCCTCTGCTCCAGCTCTCTTCCTTGTTTAGACCCGTGGGCTTTGGACCGCCAAGAATGCGTCCCCCCAGCGCAGAATTACACGAGCATCACTGCGAACAAATTGCAATGGCAGTGGGTACAGACATACCTTTCTGGGACCGCATCAAGCTTTTGGGGTTCCTACCTTTCTCTTCTCATGGGAAACTGTCCGCAGCGTGCCCCGTAATTCTTTACCAGTTATGGGAGGGTAGGAAGGGTGAAAGTTAAGAGCCACCTCTTGGGAAACCATAATGCTGGACAGTAGGAAGCAACAACAGAACAGAGAGGAACTTGTTTTTTCCTCTTAGAGTCCCTGTGGGTTACATCCATAAAGCACTGATGCTCTTTTCTGCTTTTGCAAGGGAAGATTCACTTTACCCAAAGCTTGACTTTTCTACAAAGGAAACATGATTCAAAGAACCTATTTTCACAGCCCTAGGGTTTGATGTCATTAACTCCTCCTGTTCTAAACTCATTTCCCCTTCTTTCATCCACAAAGGGCATTTTCTTCCCTGACATCCTAAAGTTCCAAAGGATTATTTTCAACTAATGTAAGTGAATTAAGCACTCATGACCTATTAGAAGACATTTCTATTCCACTAACAGCTAGGTCCCATTAGAATTTGGGCACCTAATAGACTTCAAGTTAGTTTTTTAGATGATTTCTGGAAAGCTGTATGGCTTTTAACATTTTCTGGGAGTTTGAAGCACTGTCAGTGATTCAAAACAAAAGCACATTTTTTTCCCTAAATGCCTGTGCAGCTGGTTTTCTGCGCACATGTCTGCGTCACAGGAGTTTGCAGAAGACTTGTGATGAAATCCCTTGTGGCAGATACCTAACCGCACCAGTCCGACAAATCCCCGTGCTTCCGATTCTTTCCTCACCTGCAGTTATCGACAATGTACTGCACAATCTTGTCAAGCACCTTCTCAATCAGCGCTGTCCGGACCCAGATGTGTCTGATGGCCTGAGGCGTCAGGACAGGCGCTTTGCTTGTGGTGGATCCCTGCCTCTTGAGGGGCTCCTGCCCGTTTGGCTGATTTTTCCTGCAAAAGGAGATAAAGGAAAAGCAGTCAGAATGCAGAGGTGCCAGAACCCGCAGCAGGTGTCCGACAAATGTCTGGCTGTACACGAGCTGTCGACATTACACCCTTAGCACTCACTGCCTCTGGGGGGGGTTTAGCCCATCATCAGGGATCTTCTGAAAATCAGGGCTCTGATGATTCAGGATGCTCAGTTCTGAGTTCGGTTATCTAATTCACAGACAGGTGCTCAACAAGCCTCGAAAAAAGCCCCCAATAGGCCTGTATTAGGTATCCCGGACTAGGCAGTCACTGACCAAAAATATCTTTTCCACTTCTGAAGCTTTAGGAAAAGCCCAAATGTTCCAGCTCCTCCAGAACTCCCCCACACGAGGCTGGAATGAACAGGCTGTAAACCCACCGCAGACCGCACACCCCACAAGAAGGAAAAACCCGACAAAATGCAAAGTGGAGCAGAAAACAAGCAGCACCCGACGAACAGAAGTTTGCTTCTTATCAAACAAAGCTTCACACGGAGTTGGGAATGCCACAGTGAGGACGGTAAAAAGAAGATTCTTGTCTCCCAGCTTTGTCTGGTACCTTCAGGCTGAAGCTAGCCACAACCCCAGGAAGGCACACAGCTCTTTCAGCGTGAGATATCCCCACCGAGACCATGCCGCAGGGTTTGAGATAACAGAGGCAGAGCTGTTCCAGGACCTCCTGCCATAACATCACCAGGCACTCCTTGGGCACAAGCCCATCTTCTCCTCCCTGTGAAGCACCGTAAGGAGCTGGAGCACGGGCTGTGCCAGCACCTTGGCGCTGAGATCCTGTCTCCTGCCACCTACAGCATGACAACAAGACAACTACGAGATAAGCAACATCAAACTGAGAAACTAGAACTACAGCAAACGAGCATCCAAACCAGCTGGGAGCTTGCTTACAGCCAGGACCCCCTGCTTCCTCCGAGGCATAAGGCAGCACAGCACCACGTCCACCTCGGAAACGAGGAGCTAAACGCTGCCTTTAAGTGGCAGGATGACAAGCTGGCTGCACAAAGCAGAGTCACTTCCCAAGCGTGGCTGGAAACAAGAACGCGGGGGCTGTTCCGCACGGTGGTCTCTGAATGACGCGGGGAGCTGTCATTCCTCTCCGTGGAGTTATCTGCTGCCCAGAAAATCGACTTGATCCGGGTCCAGCGTGGGACAGTGGCATGCTGTGCCCCTGGCATGCTGTGGGAAGGTGTTTTGCTGCACAAACAGGACGGTGCTTTTCTGTGTTGAGCCCAGGATGCTACGCTTCCTGCCATGCCACTGCGCTGCTTCGTGGGGTTGGAGCCAAAAATCTGCATCGTGCCAAGGAGCAGTTTTGTGCCTTCTCAGCACAACGCACGTGCTCTTATCTATGCTGGGTGTCCTGCCACAGCGACTGCCCACCTCTCATCCACTGAGTACTGGTGTCCAAAATACATTTTCATACCGACAATAACGCTCCCTTCACTTCTTCGGTGTCACTGACACAAATTAGCACTTGTCACTGTTGAGACAATTAATGGCCTGAACAGATTTGGAACCAGAGACTGATCTTGATGCTGAACGTGATTCCTAGAGCTTGCCAGTTTCTCAAAGGTGACCCACAGAAAGGAAATTGGCTTTGTTCTCTGCATTTCTCTTTTCTGCCGAAATGTGCATTTGTGTTCCCTTCCTCCCTCCGCGCTCGCTTTGCCGGCAGCATGGTTATGTAAGACAAGATGACAACACCGCTCCGTCCTGAATACCTGACGTGCAGCAACAAGTCACAACGTTATGAGGTGGTACCAGCCGGACAGAGCCCCCCATGGCAGCACTGGGGGGGCACTGCCCCACATCCTCTCCTCCCATAATAAGATGTCTGTGGCACAGCTGGGGGTGGATGATCCCGTTCACGGACAGCCCTCAGGTCAAAGACTAAATACAAGGGCTGGGCGCTGTCTTGGGTGCCACCCGTAACCCCTCTCTGCACTCACACAGCCCCCAGCCCTGCCTCAGGCCACCACAGAGCCTCTACAGGACAACACACACACGGTGACAATCCCAAGTCAAGACAGACACACGAGACCACTAACATCAGAGGAATTCCGATGTGTTTAATGGCATCCCGAAGCGCGGGTTTCTCAAGCTCAGGAGCCATTAGACAGCTACAGTGCTTCTGTCTCATTTTATACGTTCAACAAAGCGAGCCCACCCCCTGCAGTGTTTCCGAACAGAGTCTCTGCTGTGCGTTATCTTCCACAGCACTTAAATCTGTGATTGTTAATAGCTGAAAACCACACAACCTTTCTCCAAGGGAAACCACCGAATTTAAGTCCATTTGTTCCTTTCCGTTAGAAGGCACAGCCCAAGGTCTCTGATGGTTACAGCAGGGTTAGATGGTTAGACCAAGGAGGAATGCTGGGGAATTTTCAGTAGCAAACATCCTTCGGCACACACATCGTATGAATTTTTGCTGAGAAACAGCCTCAGCCTCACCTGCTTTCCACCTGCTGCTGCAGTTCCTGCACTTTCTTGCAGATGTCTCCAGCTACTGCATACGTCTTGCCAACTTTGGTGAAGAGCGCAGCCACCTTGTCAGTCCGCAGGAAGCCGGCAGCCCTGCGCTTCAGCATGTGCAGGAGGCACGCTTCCACAACACCTGCAGGAAAGGGAAGGAGATGAAGTTACGGGCACTGCTGTCCTCCGGTGAATGCATCTAACACCCACCGGTCAGGTGTGGAGCCAAGAGAATGGGGGGGGAAGAGAGGAGAGAGACTAGAGCCCAAAATCAGAGGATGCAACACCAAGCACCTTTGTAAGTTACAGATAAGGTCAGTACATAAACGAACCAGACCACTGAAATATCTCCCAGTATCCTCACCCCATTTTACACATCTCACAGTGTAAAAGAATTCCCAATACCACTGAAAATGGAACCAAAGGTAAAACCTTTTCTCAGCTCCTTGTTGCAGAACCGGGTCCCTGAACTCAAGATACGAGCTAGAAATCTGCTTTCACCGATGCCCTGTTTTGAGCAGAGGCTCCTATTTATCTTTGTGAGTTGCTGCATCCATTTCTCCCGATGGCCTGGTGTTTGCAATGAAAGGGATTAATCTGAGGTCACCCTTTCCTGTTATTTGCTAATCATTCCTAAAATCACACTGTAGGAATTTCAGCACTGGTTTGTGAAGAATGATCCTGGCAAGAAGGCATCTTGTGTGAGTTACACAGAGCTCAGGTTCAACCTGAACCGATACCTGAAGGTGAGAAGTTCCTGTATTTAACCAGCTACCGGCACGCAGTCAATTGCTGTCTATCACTTCACCTGCTGCAACAGACCCCCCGGGAGGTTCACTCTGCAGACCTCACGGCAAGATGCTCCGATGGCACCAGTACCGGACCGCATTGCACTGGTTCAAGCCTTGCAAGACCGTGCACCAGAGATCTATCCAGCTCTCATTTAAACTGCTGCAGGGAAAAGAAACAAGATGAATACAAATAAAAAACAAAATAAAAACCGAGCCTTCTTTGTCTACCAGCTTTTAAATCGAGACTGCAGATGACTCAGCCAGCCAACACTGTCCATAAAAACATCTGAAGGAGAACAGACTGCTTCATTCATAGGGAGGGGAAAAACCCCACGGCCACCTGCAAGGCGTGCACTCGCTGACACCCACGCAGGCACGCCAGCCCTTGCGGAGGGGCCCGAGTTCAGCATCGGAGCGATGCTCTCCTGTCTTTAAGCACAGCAGGCAGTCTTGCGGTGAATTGCCATTAGAATTGCCACATTAAATTGTTGTTACGAGTAACAAATGGCATTCCATCTGCTCTGATACACACTGCATCCCTCCCAACGTTCAGCACTGAATTTTGGAGGCAGGCAGCACTCTGATGCACTTTGAGCCCAGTACCGTCAGGTGCTGAGCTTTTCCTGAAGGTCCCCCTCCTTATTGTACTCAACAGCCTCCAAATCCTGTAATACCCGAAAGCCTGCATCTGAGAAACCCATCCCCACTGCTCAGTCCCTGAAAACCAACCTGAGTCCCAGGCAAGACTGAAGGGCACGGAGAAACATCTCCTGCCTTCAGCTAGCCCAGAAGCTACAGCAGTCGGGGGACAACAGGACACGTCAGCACCGAACAGCGTTGGCAAAACTGTCCCCTTCCTCTCCAGCACCGCTACCCTACTTCTCCGCTTTGCAAGACTGAAGAACGATCTGCTGAATGAAAATTAAGAGAAGCATTTATGAGGTATTAATAACTTCACATTTTGTGTCTTATCACTCTGGAAAAAAGAAAAGTCTAATTGGCTTCCTGCTATCGCACCCTTACTACGCAAATGAACCTACCGCGTGTTCGGAAAGCACAACCATTTGCTCCTGGAGCGCAGAAAACAGCACTAGAGAAACAAATGGAAATGTGCTGTGGGATAACCATGCCACTAGTTTGCTTTCAACTGCGCAGGCAGATATGTTTTTAAGCTAAGTAACACTGGATAAAACCTGTCAAAGAAAATTTCCATATAAAACCCTACTTTCCCTAGGAGACAGCCAGTGGAATTAATACTGATGGCTTGGGGATTTGGGATTGTTCATTTTTAGTAATTTTTAGCGAGATACAACTAACCTGAGTTAGCAAAACCAAGTCTTCTAATTGTACACCCTGAATTCATTCTCTGTAAAATAGAGAAGTCAGCATTGTCTGTCCTCCTCCTTCCTAGTCCTAAATCTATTCAGACTGCAAACTACCCAGAAGAAATTAAACATATTCCCTTACTGCACAACCCATATGAGAACCACCACAACTGAAACTCCAATTTCATCTTAAAATGAAACAAGAGACACGCTGCTTTGCTAGTCTCTCCCCAGGCTGCCTAATCTGCAACACGTCACGTAAATGCTGTTGGCAAGCACGCCAAAAGGACGGGGTCGTGATGCACTGTGCTGCGATCAGCTCCTTCCAACGCTGGAACAACAGGGACAATTCAAACACAGGAAAACCCGACACACACACAGGCGTCCTCCGGCCAAGGGGTAACTCGGGAGATTGGCAAGCCCTGGGGAAAGCAGCACAGCTGCTAGAAATGACACAGCATGCCTCGTGCACTCGCTGATAATGAAGGACTTGCGTTTTCTCTTGTTTGGCTGCTGGGTTTTCTTTTTTATTTTATTTTTTTTATTTAATAAGAGCACTTGAGCATTCACAGCATTCAATTGATGTCTTCAGTATAAAATCTTGCGCTATGCAAACCCACAGCTCTCCGGTTTCCAGGGTAAAGGGACAAATCATTCTATGATTCTATGAAAGTTGCTGTTGTGTTAGGAAGCGGTCAGAAGAAAATACTGGCCCATCCATGTTATTTCCAAGTCTCTGTAACCCAAATAAAACCTCACCGAGTGGTACAAGGTACTCACACACCTTTACACCCACTACCTCTCTGAAAAAACAGCGTGAATCACCTTTCTTTGTGATCCCTCATTTAATTGCTCATTACCTTCCAGTTTCACTTTGAACAGCGTCGGCAATCTGCTGTTCCGATGGACAGAGCACCCTGGTTTTTACAAATCTGGTTATTGCTTTCTGTACGAGACTAAGGTTCCACAGCATCAAGCACTGTATAAACACATGCGGAGAGCCAGTCACACGCACGTAGGTAAGCCGGATAAAAAGGAGTAGAAAATATGTATGATGTGTATACATTTATCCCACTTTCTGCAGTGAGAGAACAGCGTTCTCGAATGCTTCAAAGACTTCTCATCAAGAACGGGGGATCAAGGCGCTTATCAGCATTTTCTCTGTAAGCAGGTTTGTCTGGAAGGAGAGAAGAAGGATTATTCATCCTTGTCCCCTTGTGAGTCGGACGGAAAGTCGTGGTGTTTCTCTCCTCCATCGTATCCCCAAGAAGAGAGCACCAGCAGCCCCTCCATGGCTAGGGCTTGTTGCTGCTGGCCATGGCTCTACTGGAAGAGCTGTCCCAGCATTTCCACTGCTGTTTGCAAAGAGGGTCCTCCCCGGGCTGAACCCAGAGGTGTCCTAGCCTGGGAGAAGCAAAAACCAAAGACTCTCTGGGATGTGTATGGTTACAATAGAATAGGGCCAATGGTCTCTGCTTCTGCAGACTCCTGCTACGCATCTCTTAGGACGTGGGCTTGATTGCATCAACAACGGCTTCCGAGCAGCACGTCTGGCGCTGCTCCCCACGCTGTTTACTTCCCAACCCGAACCCCTTGCTTCTTCACCCGTACAATGCACAACAGCCCAAGCGTGGCACCATGCCCTGAAAGGAGGATCCGGGCACACGGGCGCATCCCTGCTTGACCGCTCTCAGCAATCAGCTTAGACCAGGAAACCTCTCTGCAATCAAAGGACATCCGTAGGTGGCAAAGGCGATGCCTGCGGTCTCACGCAGGTGGGAGCCCAGCGCTGACGACATCTCTGCAAGCGAGGCTGTGTCTGCTCAAAGGCAGAGGGAGCATCTGTGCATCTAGCACAAAGGCAGCAGCGGGGGCGAGCGCTGTTTGGCTGCCCATGGGGTTTTGCAGGGCCAGGTAGAGCAGAAAAGAGAGTGATGACAGCATGGGGATGTTCTTCACATCGCAGTCATAGATCCTGTCTAGCAACCATCACAACAACTCTTAACCCGGCTACTGCTTTGCTCTGTCTTTCAATTAGAAATAAAGAAAAAAAAAGAAAAAAAAGCAGCTTTCCAGATGCCTGAAGCAATGCAGCAATAATTGGTTCCAAACCTTCAATGAAGCAACCTGCCTTTAAAAATAACTGCAAAGCAGCGCATCGCTGTTGCTTAGGAAACAGGCTCTCTTCCCACCTCCACTGTTGTTTTTTTTCTTTCTTTAAAACAATAAAATATTAATGAAACAAATTTAGTGAAAAGCACAGCAGGCACAGCTTTAATTATTAATAAATGCTGCAGCTGCCACGGAGGGCAATTTCCACAGTGCCTGTCCCTAAAGCCCCAATATTTAATTATTCCATTGTGACATTTCTCATCACAAGGACTTGGCATAACATCCGTCCCCGACGGACTGTAATACACATGTAGTGGTTATTTGCAAGGGGAGAGACACTGGAATTAGCTGCTGGACTGCCTCAGGATGAGAGATCAATGCACCCCGTCCGGCTCCCTCAGATCTGGGTTCAGGTTCTAGTCCCAGCCCGTGTCACTCCGTCACTTCGTCCTCCTCTGCTACACCCACAGGCTCACAGCTCTGGCTGTCTCCAGCTTTTCTCTGCAGGCTCCTGTGCACAGAGGAATTATTCCAGAACAGCTGACTGACTGCACATCCACACCTGACCTCACCGGAGTTAGCTTTCAGACCCACTCGGAAACGCTGGAGGAGGGCAGCACACCTCGCAGCACAGGTGTTCTCCTACTCCAACCCAGGGGACGGCGCAGGTGTCAGCTCTGCGGCGCGGGACGGCAGGAAGGCACCCCTCCAACGCGGCCAGCGTCAGCCAGGGGTCAGCTGCCTGCTGGAGCCGAGGAGGGCTCCCTGTCCAGTGCGTGTCCAAAGGCAGGCACTGCTCTCGTTGCACCCCACCAACATCACCCACCACCTGCTCTCCTGCACGCAACACAAAAAGGAAACGTCAACATATCCTGAAGGAACTTGCCGAAGGAGCACCTCAACCTGCAGAAAGGTTTAAAAGACGTGTAAGTCCCCTGACAGCGGGGCTCAAACGGCCTCACAGAGCACAAGGTGTCCGAGGACGCCTCCTTTGCACTTTTCTCTTTTTCTTTCTCTTCTGGTTTACACCAGCCACAAAAAAATCAGATTTCTAAGCATTGGATGAAATGGTAAAAGCACACTTTTCACAGTGAAAGAAACCAGCATTTACGAACTCCTCTTCCTGAAACTCCTCTCTCCCCAGGAAAGTCTCTTCTTCTCGGGGCAGGAAGGCTCCGCAAACCCGCTGCCGTGCAGAGAGGCTGCTTGTGCTCCTTGCACGCGGGTAACCTGCGGGGAATTAGCGCTGCTTCTCGCCCAGCTCTTGGATTTAAATCGATTCTCCACGGCAGGCTCTCGGCATTCATCTTGCAGGCTTGTGGGAACAGGTGAAAACAAACCGAGCTCACTCATCTACCCCGAATATGATATACCCCTGTCCCGTTCTGCTGCTGGACGGCATCAGGAATGACAAGAAGTTTGAACTGAACACCCAAAAGGCTGTGGTGTGCACAAACACTCCCCTTCCCCGTTCCCACAGCGTCCCAGATACATCTTCCATCAGGTGAAATCAATACCGACCATGGACCACAGTCAAACACGTGGACAACCCCCAGCCAGCAGCAGCGGCGACAGCACCAACGCTACAGGGCAGAGCAGGGGGGTGGGAACACATAGAACCATCCTGGGGGACGAGAGCTGGAGAGTTCAGATAAACCAGGTTTCTGCAAACCCACTTGTCTTTATTTTTGAGAAACCATGACTAGGTAATCCTCCTGGAGCTGCAGAGTGCACGGTGCAGACCTCAGATTGCTGCCTGAAAAGATAACACAGAACATTTTAAGGGGTACAGTTAGAAGAACCCTTGGGACAGGAAAATGAAGTTATTTACCTATTCTAACAAAAGTGACCCATTTTTCCCTTTTTGGAGCCTGACACTCTAAAGAGACACAAAAAAGAGATGAAGTTCAGCTGGTTCCAGAGGAACTGATAACCTCAGAAAGACACCAACAGGCAGTTTTGGGTACAAACAGGTGGTTTTGGGCACATGCTTTTATTTGTACGTACGCACGCACAGGGTACATAGCTGCTGTACACCTCCTAAGCACAGCACAAGGTGATCCTGAGCCTGCCTACTGTCCCTGTACTTAAAATAACAAACACATACAAAACCGACTACAGAAAAACACAGGTATCATTGCACATAGACTGGAAGAGCAACACTGCACTTGGAATAAATCAACACAGCTCAAGTGATTCCCTCGTCCGGCTCAGCTGACAGCAGCCACCTCCAAAGCCATTAACTCAGCCGGTTGTGAGGAGCATCCCCTGCAGCATCCACCGCTGGATTTAATTAAGTGCAGATATGTTATTGATTTACAGTCCAAACAATCACGGTCCCCAGCTTTGGAAAATGTCCCTGTTTCACGACACCAGCAAGGCTGCTTCTTGCAGGGTCAGGTGAACAAGTTCAGTTTCCTCCTTTTTTGCCTTTATGAAAATCTCGACGTGACTTAACGGAGTGTGAAACGAGAGAGCTCTGGGGATGGGTCTGGAAGGGGGGTAACAGAGAGGAGAAGGCCTGTGGAAGGGTTATTGATGGGGTTTATTTAGCAGACGAGGTTTTCCTTGGACAGGAAGAAATACTGCAGCTAAATACCTTGTTTTCATGGAAACTGCACAGGGAATTGAACTCATGGGGCTGAAGAAAAGAAGAACAAACGAAAAGAGGAGGATGATAAAGAAGCAATCAGAAGCTCAGGATCTCCAGCTGCTGTTGCTTTACCTGGGTAACCACACATCTGCCCAGTTTGAAACCAATGTTGTTCCCGAGCTCTAGCATGGTCTGTCACTGGGAAACGCACACTGGGGAGAGGCACCCAGCGGTACCCGCAGACCCAGGAACCCAGTCAGTTACTGGGAACTGAGCCTCTCAGGCTGCATGGTTTCGTGGTTACGTTCACCTGGACTCAAGCTACTCGTGTTCTGCTCTGTCACACAGATAGGACACAGACATCATGTTTGCAATAAGTCCTTGGGGAAAAAAAATCTAAACGGACAGTCCTCAGTTCTAAATAGAGATAGTTCTGGCTGGGAAACGTCAGGGCTGGAAGCTGGTGACTGCTGCTCTCTAAAATCTTGGCCATTAAGCTTCAAGGATCTCAATAACCTTCAGAAAATTGAAGTGTTTCCATTAAACACTATTAAGGGTAAATCAAAATTACTGAGGTTTCTCTAAATAATGGAATATGATCCAATTCAATGGCCCAGGATTAAAGTAAAATGCTCAGCAGAGTGCTCTAAAAAGCATGAGATTGTATTTCACTTCTCAGACTAAAACACGTGCAGTTCAAAACCTGTTTGATTTCACATCAGAGCTAATACTCACTTTCTTTTTTTCCTCTCCTCTACAGCACACCACTCATTACTTTAAAGCAGTCATCTTTTGGAGCATAATCACAATTTGAAATTTGTGTGAAAAAAATATTTGCTTCCCCCCAGTTACGTTCCATTTCTGGTTCTCTCTTGGGGCTAATGGGCTTATGAAGCGAGGTAGGATCTCTGTAAACCAGTTTATAAGCATTATTCATCACTGAAAACATTCCATTTGTTTTCCAAATAGGGGTAGTAAGGAGGCTCGTACTTTGTTTATAAGACCTTCATTTCCATAGCAGATTAACTACATTTTTAAAAATATCAATGCCAAGGGTAGAAAGCCAAAAGAATTAAAATAATAGATTGTCTGGCTGGACAGTGGTTATTTAAATCTACTTCTACATAAGTTAAATTTCTGTGAGTGGGTATTTGATACTCTTCTGAAAGCTTTACCATCTTGAAGCATGCCACTGGATACGAAACGCATTTAAGAAACACATTTCTATTCCTCCGTTGATTTTATTTTCCTGTCATGAACTTTAATCCAGTCTTGTAATTTAGGGCCACGAAGGAAAAGATTTCTGACTCATGATTTTTCATGGCTTGGGGCTGGCAGTGGTGACGTTTGGTGACTCTGATGATTGCCTGGATTTCAGGTCTCGACCGAGAAAAACCAGAACACGAGCTCCAGCATCATGCAGTCATTGGTTCCTAATTAGATCTTCTCTTTCAAACACAATTAACTTTCTGCAAAATGGGATAACATAAGGCCAACGAAGAAAACACAACTAACCACATTTTTGTAGTTAACCCTTATTTATGTTACCAGCTGGGACTCCTACCCAGCAGCACCAGGCACCCCTGCAGCTCAGACACGCTGCCCATGCCCGAAGCACCCCAGGTACCTGGTCCTGAGCAGTCACCAGCCGCGTGCACGTTCAAAGTTGCCTGGCTTGCCACTGCCAGAGACATGGCCATGATTGCAGCTGAACCTATTTGATTGTATTCCTACAAACATTTACAGACCCTGAAACTTAAGCTCTGAACTGATCTCAGACTAAGCACGTGGCTCCGGAAAATCCAGCCCGACAACTGCTTTCCTGTTGTCTACCACCTCCACCGGCTTTAGGAAGCTGTGACAACGCCTCATTAAAGCTGGGGACTGTTAAATTATTTGATAGCAAGCCCAACCTTAATAAATGTTTTGCAACCATGTTATAGACTGAATCGGGTCTAAAATGCTAACAGGACCCAGAGCCCGCTCTGTTTCTCAGAACTGCCGGTCCCTTCACCGTGAACAGAGACCGACTGACACAGAGCTATGCCAACCAACATCTCCCTCTAGTTATTTTCCTGCAGCTCATCCCCTCCCTAATTTGGATTAAAATCTCATTGAAAAGCCAAGTTCTGCATGTTTGGCACTGCCCAAGTTACCGTTTTTACTCATGTTTACTGCCAACCTTCCCCGAAAACGCTGTCGGTACACTCACGCTGACAAGCAGGCGAGCTGGATTCACCTCTGAACAACACGTTTTGATTCTGGCACATCCCAGCTCTCAATAATCCACCTGAAGGCTATGGCAATTATTTTACAGCAAGAGGATTCAGTACTGCTTCATTTAATGCACTCAAAATATTTTTCCAGAGAGAACAAACTACCAAGACTCATTCCACACAATATAAAAATACCTTTAAATTACAAACAAGGCCAAGCACAGTCAACTCCTACGAACAGTAACTTAATTAGGAGTCAAATCAAAGTTCACATTTCCTTTAAAACAAACACGCAGGGAATGTTGAGTATTCTGTACAATCCCAGTTTTTGCCAGCATCCTTGCAACACTGAAATAATAATTACACCGATCAGAACACCACGCTTAGCCTCACTGAGGGAGATATTGTCCGGACAAAGTTTGTTTCCAGAGTAGTTATCAATTTTACCTTTTACAATTACCTTTCTCAAAGTAATTTAAAGCCAAGACTCTACATGTAATCACTGCTGTTACAGGAGCAGTGTCCAGCGCAGCCCACTCACCAAGCACGCGCCGTGCACGTGCCTCGCTGTCAGCTCCAGGAGAAGCTCCCCACGCACTCCCTGTGCTTTCTCCCCCTCCAAGGAAGAACACATGCAAACGGAGCGTGCAGGCTGCGCCGCCGGGGTTATTACAGCTCTGCACACAGAGCAAACAAGCAAAAGATGGAGCGCGTTAAACAAACGTCCCGGTGATGCACGCTGTTGCAATGAGTCCAGGCACCCATTCCGCCATGGACGCAGTAACTGGCATGAATGGCAGAGAAGGAAGATAGATCTGCGAACCTCTCCCAAAGCTTCTCTTTCTGATGTTGCCAGAGGCACATGGACTTTCAGAGTGGCCAGCAGCCCCTGCCTGTGCCCTGCTGACGGCACCAGCTCTGTAAAGCGTCCTCGGCTGCCCCGCTGCCAAGGGCAACCTCGCTGAGCAGACAGGGCAAGAGAGCTCATCAGGCTCGCATTAAATGCATCCACTGGACATGAGACAGCTCTTTGAAAAATACCAACATGCTGGCTTCAAAAATGAGGCTGAAAGTGTCTGAAGGGGTTGTTTTTTGGACAAGAGTGCTACTAAGCACGGTTTGAACTGGCTTTGTTAGGAAGATATCCTAACCCGGTACATTTCTAGCTTCTGTGAAACCTTCTGTACAATTATTTTTTTTTTAAGATCAAAGGGGGAAAAGAGAAGAAATATCAAAAAGTGAGTTAATGAAAGATCTTAACCGGACACATAAAAGAGACCACCTAGAGAAAACCACTCCTGTGAGATCATGACACGAGCTACACACCCTCGAAGGCAGAAAGAACAACGTCTGGGTAACCCTGTCTCGGACCCGTCCGTGAGTAAGGCACGTTCTGTTAAGGGTGATGCACGAAGCTGATCTAAACAGGTTTTAAATTCTGTGGTTATAGCAGATGTCACTGCCAGATCTAAAGACGGGCAAGCAAGCAGAAAAAGGCTTAGCAAAGCTGCAGGTGGTTTTTGGACAAACTGCAATGCACTGGCCTGGAAAACCCCGCTTGCTGATGGCTGGTAGAGACACGTTGGATAACGGCAGAGACAGACCAAGAGAAGCTTCCTTCTTCTTCCCCTTTCCCTCAGAGGTATAAAAGCTGGAAATACCTAGCACCGCGGGGAAACACGGACAGCCGTGAGAGCTTCAGGGCGGCTGGTGAAGGGCAGGATGCGGGAGGAGCGCAGCAGCGTTCTCCCGGCGCAGAGATGGCACTCGGCTGAGCGAGCACGGCACAGTCCCTGCGTCACGCGATGTCAGCTACCGTTACTACGGCAACGGCACCAGATAACCCAGGCTGAAAACATCCACATCCAGCTTTTAACAGAAACTCCTGCCCACTGAAGATGTTACCAATATCCTCAGAGCTTGGATCACTTATTGCACTCGGATGGACCACGCCATGCCAGTGAGATTCACCCAACAGCGACCTGCAGCCCAAAGAAATTTGGAATTTTTGTCCCAACACGACACACATCAGCCACACCACACATAGCCACGGCTCTGAATCACAGCGATCTTCCACAAATCAGCCAGGAGGAAAGAGTAACGGGAATGTAACTAGGTTACAAACTGGGTTGGGAACAAAAACATCAGCATGGCAAGGAGGAAGATGTCAGCACTGTGTTCCTTCTCTCAGATCTCACAGCAGAGTCACTGTGGTTACAACCGCACCTAAGGGTGGGGGGAAAGCGGCACACGCTACTTAACCGGCACCTTCAGCCATTCAGGACCCAGGAGAGCTAGGACTCTGCAGTTACAGACGCAGACAGGCCCTGGAAATCAACCACCACTTCAGAGGCTCTTGCTAAAGTCAGCCTTGCAGGAGAGTAAAGTGATTCACAAGAATTCTATATTTATAACAAAGATCCACTGAAAGTGACTCATGCACTGAGCCAATCTAATTTTAAATAGAAGGGAAAAACCTCTTGAAGAGGCACATGAAATGTAGCGGGGAAGGAAGAGAGCTGCAGAGAGTGGAGAGCCCCAGCCAGGAGCTGTTAGCCAAATCTGCTGGAAACGGCGTCTCTGTTCAGCCAGCTGAAGTGTCAGCAGAACACCCGGCTTCACCTGCTTCTGCCTTAGAGCTAATTAAGTCCTACATTGAAAGCAGGTGCAGGCTGGAATCCTTCCTTAGGACAGGTAGGATTGCTGGGCAATAAAAAAAGCAGCTCATGGAGAGTTGTTAGTTCTCCAGACCCTCCGAAATTCAGGAGACAAAACCAAATGGAATCAGAGAGGGAGGAAGGGAGAAACATTAAGATTTTTCCCGTATTGCTAATTTTGGCCAGGCAGATTCTAACAGAAATAGCTGCCGCCCCACTACCCCTTACATCAACACTGCAGCACATCGTACAGAACATAATTTCAAGGACAGAAGAGAGGCACAACGCTAGCAGCTCTCCAGATCAAACAGGCAGCCGGCGGCAACCACAGGGGCTCGGGGTTCCTTCACCTGCTCCTGTGTCAGTCACTTTTCCTCCTTCCCCTGTATGGTACAAATATACAGTAGATAAAAGGGGAATACTTAACGTAACCACAATCTAAGTGGAGGAAACGGCTACAGTCTGTATTAATAGCAATAAAACATTAGCCAGAGAACATTGCCAAATCTTGCACTCCTGCTCTGAATACGTAGGGATGAATAAATTCTCCTAAACTGTAAGTAAAAGGTAACTCGGAAGCAGCGAGCAGTTTAGTGTGAGATTAGCCTTGCACACATCATAACCCCGCACAGCAGTGCAAGCTGGAATTTAAATACTGCGATAGGAAAAGGTTACTCTCCTCTGAATTTTGCTTTCAGGAACAGGCCAGCCAAATCTAACTTCCCCTCTTCTTAACCTCTCCACAGTCATCAACACATAACTGGGTGTGTTTGGCTGCAAACCTCCATTCAGTGCAACCCAGAAGTGTTCAGACGATGGCTGTTCTCCAATCACTCTCAGCATTGCTCCCAGTTAAGTCTTCAATCTGAACCATGAAAAGAAAGCAGCCAAGAATTCCCCAGCCAACCTGCACATTTACAGCTGCACACGGCTTTAGTGCTCAGCGGGATCGTGCTGGATGTTTCTCCACACACCAAAGTCTGATGAATAGTGTTCATTGCTTATTGGCCCTAGTAAATCACGGGCTAGATTACAGAACCGTTGGACCAGCATCCAACAGTTCCTTCTCAGGCACGGGATGGAGCAGCCAAGTCTTTTATTTTCTTGGTAATGCAACTTCCAAAATATTGATTATATCAATGTCCAAGCCTAGCCCTCAACCTCTCCAATGCGCCGTTCATGTAATAGAGCAGCCAGCGCACAGGGGAGAGCAGAGGAGGGTTGTGAACATGTGGAACATGCCCATTAGCCAGTGGCATGATGCCAGCTGGAAAAGTCACTGAGATTTCCATTGTTTCTCTTCTTTTAAAAAAGGTAACAGCTCTTTCAGTGACTTTTTGGGCTAGGCTCGTTCACCTCTACCCGAAGTGAGACACCTTACTCTTCAATTACATTGAGATCACTTTCAGCCAGAAGGTGGCTGCCAGATTTTAACCCATGACTGTGAATTCTTTGGCAGTTATTCTCTGGGTTCTATCTTCCCTCCAAATACCTATTTTTTTAACTTTAGTGTTTCCTAATAAACCACCTTGTTGTTTTGGCTCGGTACTTATTTTGGATAATGCCACTTAAATAAGAGTTCCCTTCTTATTTGTAATGTACACACAGATGCAGCAAACACAAAGAAAAGGTGACATGGGCCTGGACTCCAGGATTTAAAGCCCCGCATTTACCAGCAAACACCTTTCTACAGGAAAGGTAAGATGATGTAGTGTTAGCTCTTGTGTGTGTCACTTACCACATAGGGCGATGATGTGACTGCTGTCTTCATGTACAAACTTCCGGGTGACAGCTTCCTCCATGATCTGCTTTACCTGAAACAAAGAAAGAGAAGCAATGGTAAGGTCCCAGCACAAACCAGCGCAGCACTTGGGAGTTTTGGTTTCAACCTCTGCTTGCCCTCTCCCCATCACCAACAGACCAACAACTCACACCAGTTACTCTTTGCAGGGAAGGAAGGACAGTAGCGTTTAAGAAGGGGCAGGAAGGACAAAGCCGAGGTGGCAGTTGCCCTCCATTCACCTGTTTATTCCTCCCCAACAGCTTCCTCAGCCGACAGCAGACAGAACCTCCTTGCCACAGCCAGCACCCTGGTCAGACAGTCACTCCTTCCTAGCCACCAAGCGCTTGCTTTTCCAGATACAAATCCACCATCGTTTTTGGCTTCTCTCAAGTTCACAGGCATGAAATCAGGCACCCAGGACTGCAGACTGGGATTTCAGTCTGGGCTCCCCAGTGAACAGGAACTGGAACTCAATTCCTGGCGATGGGGAGGAAGAAGAGTCGTTTAGGAGGAGTACGAGCCCCAAGGCCATTCCCCAGGCATACCCCAATCATTAGCCTTTATTAGCTCAGTATGCCATTTACATCCCAGTTTGCAGCCCCAGGAACAAAAGATTTAAAGTGTTTAAAAAATTAGAAGAAGGTTTCAGATGCAATAACCAGCCCTCTCTTATCCAGCAGCACCATCTGGTCAGCCCATCGGCAGGCTGTTAACCCAGGACCTCCAGAGCTCAGCATTACCCACCAGGCAAGCTACCAGCATCTGTCCCCAGCTGCCACCAGACACAGAGCAACCTCTGCACATCTTCTGGAGAATGAGGGAATGGTCCTAGAGAACGCTTCCAGCGCACAGACAGTCGATGGGAAGGTTCAGAAGCTGGAATGCAGTGTTCTTCCATCCCACGTCACTCCTCACCGCCACGTAACTCAGGGATGCTCCAGGCAAGGAGCTAAATCAAATGTTTCTGATCAAATGGAAAACAAGCTTTTTTTTTTTTTTCCCTTGCAACTGCGTGCAGCTCTCTTTGCAGGGAATTATGCTGTTGTGTGTCTCTGTTCTGGGAGGCACTTGTCAATGAAGCTTTCTGAGCACAAACCTACACAGACACCCACTTGCAGATACCAGTGGACCTGACCAACATGCAAATCAATCTCGTTAAAGAACCATCAACAGCCCACTCCCCTGCACTCACCCATCCACCTGCACAAGTAAAAATATTTATTAAGCCTACTGAACTGCTGTTTGCTGCAAGGGATGGAGAGAGGTGTCGCCTCTCCCACCCTCTGCGGAGTGCTGGTCCACTCCCGTGAGCGCAGGCAGTCAGGACTGGTCTCACCACAATTTTACTGAACTGTCACAATGCTAGATTCCTGGCCAGGGCTGACCCAGCACATCTCAACATATCTGCAACCTGCAGGGCTACGAACGACCTTTCAAACCAGCACCGCTCTTCCAGCATAGAGGTAGCAGTGCTTTCCCCAACCGTGCATCACAATGGGACCCTGGAGCAGCACCACAGGGACGATGCAGCACGGGAGGCAAAGAACAGTGCTCATAAGATACTGGGATAACCAGAACCACAGTTCGAACCCACAGCACTTTTTTCCTCAAAGGAGAAAACCTTATGTCCAGCATCCATGCCTTCTTTAGCTTGTGTAATTACTGTTCATCTCCGTTACCGATCGCTCCTGCTGCACCGACTCTGTTACTCCTGCAAAGCTGGGCGGTGTAAACACAAGCTGTTACATAAATACAGTATTTCTGCTCTAGGAGCGGCTGCATTTTAGCTGTAAGACGAGCAAATTGCGTTTCTGAAGCGCTCTGAAATTTTCCCGGGTGATACTGCTAAGGCGATTGTTATCCTGTTTGTTTCACAGCTAGAAAGAGCGCTGCGTTTAAATCCAGGAACAGCAAACCCTCCATTTCAGTAGGTACAAGGAAATGGCCAGAGAAAAGCCTGTTTTATGAGCCTGCTTGTCACAACAGATTTTCCTGCAGAGAGAGATAAATGTTTGAAACGTGAACTTATAAGCAGCCTCAGCGTGAATCCCGGTAGTGTTAAATTTTCAAAGCACATTACACATCCTCCTTTCTATCAGAGCCAACAAAATACATTCTTTACCAGTGGGAGCTGAAAGGCTATCTGAGAAACAGCAAACAACATTAAATTTTCCCAAAGGCAAAATGCAAAAGCTTTTGCTGAGAGGGAGAGACAAAATAAAAGAAAAAACCATTTTGCACCAAGTGACTTTGGAGACAATCATTTCATATTTTGCAAAGACAACCGAATGTTAATAGGCTTGATGTGAACAACACGCAGAAAGAACACGCTTACTCTGAACTCCTTTAGATATTGAGGTTCCAGGGAAATAACTCGACAGGAGGAAGAGCCTGGGTTCAAAGGGCAAGGGAAGGGAATGACGGCTTTGACCATGGACATGGGCTACCCAAGCTTTCAGAACAAGACCACCAACACACGACACGCATGCAGGTACACACGGCCGTGCAAAAAGTCACACCGAGCAAAAAAAGGAAGTTAAAAATTCTTTGGAACAAGTTAATTACTGCCATTGTGGGCTGGCTGGTATACTAGGGGTTTGCACTTAATTCCTGGTTCCGTTGATTGTTTCAAAGAAAAATAAAATCTCAGTGTCTCTGCCTCCTGACAGCATCTGTTTTAATGTGCGCAGAACAGACGGGGTCCCCCACTACACGCCCGTGCAGCGCACAGGCAAGGGGCATTGCCTTAACGTGCGCGCAGTCAGCAAAATGCTCTCCTTACTGCTTTAGGATGGAAAGCTCTGGGCAGCCCCAAGGAGGGAAGCCAATATGAACCCTCTAAAAGAGCATTTGTCAGGATTTGGAGAAAAAAAACCCACAACAAATCAAAGACAAACCAAAATGCAGATGACATAGGAGATACAAGTAACACTCTCAACCATTACTCAAGTCATTTAAAAGCTAGAGCCCAATTAAAAACATTTTAGAGACTTTTAAAACAAATTAGCTTCAGATTTTTTAATTAGATACCACTTGTTGGCTCGAGCTGGCTTGGGTGGTGAAAATCCATTTCACTTTCAATCTCGTACATTAGCACAAGATTGCAATGTTCAGCGTCAGAAAACATTTCTCAAACTCATTTATACATTTAAACATTAACCCAGGAGAGCAAGTGCACACACTTCTAAACCAAATCTCACACTGCCTTGGCTCTAAGGTCCTAGTTTAAGCTAAAATTCCTAAATGAAGCGGCAGGTTCACGGCTGCATTAAGCCGCAGCATCTAACGTGAGCGAGCGATAGGGCACACCTGCAGCCTGCTGCTGGCGGGGTCACTCCAGGACACGGTCCTACACCGTTGTGTACAGACTGTTCTTTACCTGCCTATCCCTCTGTACCGCTTCCAGTCAACTTACACCAGCTGAAATTTGTGATATTTTCTGGTTTCAGCACTAACAAACATTAGGACACCAGGTTCAGGATCAGGAACCTCAGCTGTAGCAACAGCTTTTCACTGGAGCTTTAACGAATCCTGCTCTCCAGCTGCTTCTGATTTCCCCAGCTGTGAACCGGGGGAGGGCAAGGAGCAGGAGGATAGTTCGCTTTTTAAAAATACTTTTTATTGCTGTGACGGATAAGCATTACATCTTCACTTAGCTTCTGTGTAACAACAGGCACCTACACGCAGCTGCTACAGTCAGTGCCACAAAAATGCAGAACATGGCACTGGGGTGTGCTGGGGAGAGGGGGCCGCTCACCACGCTGCCGCTTCCACCCGCAGCCTGGTCCCCAAGGCGCTCCCAGACCACAGCACGCGGACCCACCAGCACCTCCTCCCATGGCACCTCGGCAGGGACCCCAGGACACGTTCCGTCGGGGGGGTCCCAGCACAAACCCTGCTCTGGGTCCTGTTGGAAGGGTCCCAGCACAAACCCTGCTCTGGGTCCTGTCGGAGGGGGTCCCGGCACAAACCCTGCTCTGGGTCCCGTCGGAGGGGGTCCCAGCACAAACCCTGCTCCGGGTCCCAGGGCCGAGCGCAGGGGATCTCTGTCCTGCCAGGTAACAGCATCGCTCTTTGCGAAGACCAAAGCACCACCAAAGGCAAGTGTGACCAAACGCCACCGTCCCCGCCGAGGCACAGGCTGTTCGGTGGTTTACCCGGATTGCCCCAGCACACAAATGCCACCCAGCTGTTTGTGAAACAACCCAGATGAACCCAGCCGTCCTCGCCCCAGCGCAGGTGTTGGCACCACGGGAGCAGCCAGGAGCCAATTCCTTCCCCCCAGGGTACCTCAGGACTGGCTTTCCCACCACCGACCTTCCTCCTTTCCCCTGTAAAACCCACGCTAAGGAAAGTTAAAGAGCCGGTACGAAGGGAAGCAGGAGCGGGGCCGTGACAGCCCCCGGGCAGGGGCCAGGCCCCAGGGCAGCAGCTGCTCCCCACAGGAAACCCGGCCGACCTCCGCGAGGCTCGGGGGCAGCAGCTCAGCCTCAGCCCCGCGGCCGGGCCGGGCAGCGCCGCTCGTTGTTCGTTTATTTATTTATTTTCCAGTCACGGGAAGGCCGCGGACACCCCAGCGGCAGCACCCACAGGGCGGAGCGGCTGCCGCCGGACAGACCCCCCGCTTCCCCTCCACCGCCTCCTCAGGAGAACCGGGGTTCAATGCGCTTCGTTCACCCCGCGGAAGGTTCAGCCGCCGTTACCGGCCTGAGCCCGCGCAGGGCGGCCCGAGGCCCCGGAGCCCTCCCGGGGCTCTGCCGCCCCCCAGGCTGCGCGGAGCACCCCCCGCTCACCTCCTTCTTCACGTTCCACAGCAGCTTCTCCTTCACGGCGTCCGCCGAGCAGCTCATGGCGGCGCGGGAGCGGGGCCACCCCCCGCGCTCAGAGCCGCCGGCCCGCGCCGCTGCGGGAGCCCCCCCGGGGCCGAGCCTCGGCGCCACCCGCCCGAGCGCGGGAACGCGGCAGCGCGCGGCGCAGCTCCGCGGCCATCTTCTGCCGCTGACGTCAGGCGGAGGGCGGGGCCGCACCTGCCGCCGCCACGGCCCCGCCCACGGGGGGCGTGGCTAAGTGTGAGCGCTCCCCGGAGGGAGGGGCGGGGCCGGCGCTGAGGGAGCGCGCGGTCCGGAGGGGTCCCGGTGTCGCCGCGGGCCTGCCCCGGGGCCCCGATCGCCTTCGGTCCCCCACCCTGGTCCTGGAGGAGCCTCAGGCCGGGGTCCCCCATGGCCAGCACGGCCCTGGGAGCGCGGCGGCGGCACAGCGGCCTCTAGAGAAGGAACAGGGGTGAGGCAGCAGGTCAGGGACGCGTTACATCTCCTTTGCTGAGGTTAGGGCCTCACTTTCCCCTGAGGGAGCGAACAGCACCCTTGGTTTGTTCGATTCACGTTCTGATGGGGGTTTTTCCCCTTCACAACACCCCCGGAGGCGCTCAAGCTCTCTGGCCCAAAGCAGAGTGGAGGCAAGATCCGTCCTGGGTGCTCAGGGCTCCTCCTCATCTGCCGCTGGAACCCTCCAGTTGTGGCTGCAGAAGAAAAGACACCCCAGGACCACCCGGGCAAGGGGAAAGCTCCAGAGGGAAGGGTATGAAGAGAGGCGGCGGCAGGAGAACATCGCTGTGAGAGCTGGCCAGAGGGAAGACCACGAGGGCATTCGTTACTGAGAGGCAGCAAGAGGAGGCTCAGTCACCTCACCCAGTCACGGGAAGCAGAAGTCCTACCGCCACGGGTGAAGGTAGGCTGTTTCTACAAGCTCTCACACAACATAAAGTCAGGGTGGGAGCACTCACCGTCCAGGTAAAGCAATTCTCCATGACACGGTGTGAGACAGAAGGGCCGGTATGCGCTAGCAACCACAGGGCCCTACGAGAGGCTTCTCACCTTTCCAAAGAGAAGGATGACCCGACTTCTTGCAAAGACACACAGATACCCTGTGGAATAGCTTCTGCAGTTGTTGCTCACAACAAACAACTACGGCTTAGCTCAGAAAACAGGGTAACAGCAGCAAAGAGAACAGCTAAACAGGACAGGTAAGATTACGTTGGCTACCCCACAACCACACCAGCTGCAGAACACAGACAAGCTCTGGATCTAGTGCCCTGCTAGGCTGCTCCATCAGTCAGGAAAGGATAAAGCTTTTCAAAACACAAATTAGGGTACCTTTGTGGTAACACAAATTGTGTGGAGACTTAATGAAAGATCAAAATGCTCTGTGCTTCTTACTAGCAAATAAACATAAAAAACCCACTGTAGCCAATGAATTGTTCTACAATTACAGGAAAAACCCAGAGAAAATAAAAACCAGTTGTCTGCAGTGTACCTGTAAGTACATCGAGACCTTCTACAAAGAGGCTGAACTTGCATGCATGGGTGAAAGGTAGCAACAGCTCCATGTAATACAAAACCCATTTGCCGATACAGTATTTCCGTGGTTCAGGAATCCTAAATACTTGGCGAGGATCACAACTACGATGCAGAACAGAAGTGCACAGACCAACAGGACAAAAAGTTATGATGCTGGAGAAAAGTCACAGAAGACAAAATAAAACACTTTATTAAAAATTAGTGTTCCATTTAATGCACTGATAAAAGAGAAAACGCTTTAATCAACAGCTAATATGGTTACTGCATTAACTATTTTATCCACAAGGCTGACCCTTAAAAGTTAGACATGAAAATAAAACAAAGTCTGATGCAATAAGAAAGCAGCTTGATCACAGAATGTCAGTTTAAACAAGATCAGTAATCATATTTGCTATCCTCTGGATACAAAATATTATAGAAATCCAAAGTCCTTTACTATTCTTAAACAAATTATGCTTCAACATCCCTCTGAGGTAGGGGAGGGTCTTACCACCATTTTATTCCAGATGAGGAATAATTATGTGCATACAGAAAAACTGACTTGCTGTATGGCACCGAGTTAGTGGCACAGCTGGAAACAGGACTCATGCCCACTCATCTCTTACTAAAACCTCAGCTCTCCTAACAGAATGGATGGTGCGAAAGTTGTCTGTAAAGATTCAGTGCCAAGGATTGTCAGAGAATATAATCTAATCATGTAAGGCTAGTCACACTCGGTTAAGGTTACTTCATCAGTATTTCTAAGAGTGAATTGTGTCTGAAAATTAAAAAACCTTGAGGAAAAAAAAAATCTAACCAAAACCAAAATAAACATTGCCTGTTCCAAGCAGGATGCAGCTTTCTAATAACACCATAGTATCGGTCCCTCCGATGCCCTCCTGGTCTCAGTCGGTTATTTTATACTTTAACCAAGAAGTGCAAGAGATAAAAAGTCAGCGGAATGGAACGTTATGGTGGGATAAATGTCTCCTGTTCCAAAAACTAAATGTCAAGGTGCAGGTTAAACATTTAGTTTTGTCTTGGCATTTATCAAACAGCTGGAGGCTGCTGCCCTGCAGAGCTCTCTCTTTTGACATTATTGCCTCATTAACACCGATACCGCAAAGCTGTTTAACATCAGACATTCACTCCAGGCACCAAGTCTCCTTCTCTGTAGAAAGGCTGAGGCTGCTTTGCGATGTTAGGACCCCGTTACAGAAACATGCAGCCCTTTATTACAGTACTCGTGCAGAGATGTCAGTTAATGGTTTCCGTTCATGCTCTCAGTCTGCTAATACAGTATTTGAATGCGCAGAAGTTCGCTTAAATTTAGGAGTGAAGAGGACAGTAAGGTTTCAAAAAGAGCTCCAGCAGCTAACGAGTGGTGGCTGAAGTAGTCAGAATTCATACATTACAAATGAGGGAAAAAGGCATTTCTTCCTCCTAAAGGCCACTAGGAATTCACAGGCACATCCAGGAACACATCCGTTGGCGATGGTCTAGGTCGGAAGCCATTACAAGTCTCTTAACTTGCAGACAAATGCATATAATTAGGAATCCATATTGTCTTAATAGGAATCATAATTTGTGATATTTAAAGCCAGCAGAGAAGAGTAATAATTCTCTATTTGAATCCATTTCATTAATGAATCCTGGGAGTACAGACTCCAACCTCTGGACTAGCACACAGCTCTGACACTCATTCTCTTCCACACACTCCTTCCCATACCTGTGCTCTCCAAAGAAAAGAAATGCAAATACGACATTTTTCTGCTTGTAACTTTTTTTAAGCACAGTTTTGCAAGGCTACCAGCATCACCTACCTAATCTGTTAACATTCACTATGATAGTAACAAGAAAAAAAATATAAATCATTTCCCAAAGAACAGAAGTGCCACACATGAATTTTAAATGGCAGTCTTATTTGTTACAAGATGAAAAAAAGTACAAGAGAATAAATCGAAGCTATTAAGTACACCACAAAGACCCTATCACTACAGGCTCTGCCGGTAGCTTCAGAGCACCCACCGTAGTGTCATTTAAACTGTATCAGTGGAGGGGAAAGAAATTTTAAAAAATCCACATCACACTCTAGCAGAATTAAACGGAAAAAACCACAAAAGTCTGTCAAAACTAATCTCAGCAGCTGTATTTTCACTGGCACAATAGAGAAACCAGCTGGAAAACAACAACTTACAAAAGCAATATAAAGAGAAAAGAGGTTATTAGAGTTTTAAGGGGGCCTTTCACAAAAAGGCAGGTGCATCACTGTGGCAACGCTACTTCCTGAATGTGAGGAGAATTTAATGAATGCCTGCCACGTGTAGAGGCCTGGCTAGGTAATAAAATCCTGGAAGTTTGCAGCCATTAGTGTTTTCTTACCAAACCTCAACAATTTCATTTTCAAAAGCATAATTGAGTGGAAATATTTTTTTGTTCCCTCCACTGTAGAATTACCTACTTATGACTTCACCGTATTAATTTGGGACTATTTTCTTGTCAGGCTCTTGCCGTAATTTGCTTTAAAACTTGTAGGTAGATTTGGCACTGGTCAAATGGTTCAAGACTAACCACCATGGAATCTGAAGCTTCCACGTTCACGTACACTATGGGAACTTAGGAGCAGTTGTGGAGCACGCTCCACCACCGTCACGTATCCATAGCTGCCAACAAACAGCCGTCAAGTAATAACAACCCCTTCTGACAGTGGTAAAATTAGAATCTGCAACCTACAACTGAAACATACCAGCAAACATTTAAAAATATGGTAACAACTTCCATACTAAACTTGAAACTGTTTCCAGAGACCTGATTTGCAGCCTTGACTCCAACCTTCTGAAAGGCCCTTTGCAGTTAGCACCCAACCAAGCACACAGAATAAAAGGGATTATTTCAGTTTAAAATTCAGCACAAGCGACCTCTCTCCTGTGTCCAAAGCCTCTTGCAGTTTCACGCTAGAACAAGATTTTTATGACTATTCTTCTCTTTCCACTTCAGCTTCTATGCTCTCGAAGGGATTCAGAACACAAAACTTGAATTCACCCATCAATATGTGAACATTATCTAGCATTATAAAATGTTGTTGAGCCTGCATTTCCCCAATCACTGCAATTTTTCCTCTGCTACTTGAGAAGTTTAACATCAAATAGCACTTTTGGGGCCCAAGAGGATACTAATGTAGAAGTAATTCCCTGGATTGCCATCGTTTATATAAACAGGATTACGCTATCACAAGCCTTAACAATGGCAACTCTGCCACAATCCATTCCTGACGTTTTCTTACTTGAAGAAATTTCTTCCTTCATTCTATCTGTTTCTCCATCTCCCAAGTCATTACATATATATATATATATATATATATATGTAAATTTTCAAAGTTTTCTCATTTTTCACAAGGGGAGGTTTTTTGATGACTTGACTCTTAACTCTTCAGAAGAGCTTACCTTAGAATTAATGAGTTTTAAAGACAACTGGGAACACCAACCTTGGCACTTGTACTGGGGGAAAGAGGTGGGAGAAACCCCACTTGTAGTGCGTCTGACTATTGGCTAGCTAACCACTTCTTCTGGGGGTTACCAGATGCAGTGTTTGCAAAGAGTAGTCATGTTCAAGTTCTCTCCACCCCCTCTTCAGAATCTTGATTTAAAACCTGGAAGTTCCATTATACAAAACCCTAAAAGGTCAAGCATCTTGAAAAAGATTTTCCAAATCATGCCATCTCATTGAGGAAAGGCAGTACTTCTCCCAGGAAGTAAGAAATCTGGCAAGTCATTAGACACGAAAGAGCAACCACAAGCTGTCGGAATCAGTGTTCCAAATTCCATTCCTCACGTGGCATGAAAAGGGGGCCAGTCTGCTTTTAAAACACATGGTGCAAAACCAACATCTCAGTTCTCCAAGCCCCTGGCCGTTAGTGTTGCTTTGTGCACACAAATGCCCATTTGCTTCTCTAGGGAGCCAAGAAGCCAAAATGAAGATCAATCCACAGAGTCCAACTCATCCCTCCCTACTTCTCGATCTTCCTCGAAGAACATTGATACAAGCCTTGACACCAAACCTTGACACTAGTGCCCAAGCTGACGGTCGTCATAGGTGCTGTATCTCTTCACGTGGATTCGGCGCACTCGGTCACGAAGTTCAAAACCCTCATCGTCCTCGCTGTGAGACGCCTGGCTTCGGCTCCTGCTTGTTGCTTCCAGCAGAGAGTTATCAGGAACCCGTGGTGTTTCATACAGTAAGACATTTAGTGTTTCCTCATAAATCCGTGCCTCAGGGAATTCAACCTACAAAAGACAGCACATGTCCTTTTCCTGATCTATACAGGATAACGTGGCTGGCACACATGCCCGTAAGTGAAAAGATACTTGAGCCATAAAAAAGACGTACACTGTACAGAGAGTAAAACAATTCTAAATGAGAATGATGAGCAAAGCAGAAAATCAGGATAGGGGAAATCAAGACAAGTTGATTATTGGGAATCTGTGGTCATGCTGAACTTTTTTTTTTAAACAGATATTGTATAGTTTTGCCCATAAAAGCACAATTATAATAAAAATATCATGTTTCTAAACAGTGTTTGAGCTCCGGTTTCCATTTCATTACTTTCATCCCCTTCATTTCAGTTATTCAGGTTGGGACAGATCAGTTTCAGTCTTCTCCTTTTTGGCATATACTTTCCAACACTGTGGAGAAATTTGTACTCGCAGACCCAACCATTTAGTCCAATTACATAAAATGATTACATCAGCGCAAGTGAAACACAGTACAAACAGCAATGAAGTAAATTTACGTAGGTCTAATTTGGAGCAGAAGTACATCTTAATTTGAGAAGAACTTAAAGGCACTTACATGCCTCAGGGACACGAAGTCCACCACCTTTAAGAGACTAGTGCCAAAATTCAGAATTACAATTCTCAATCTCGCCTTCTTCAAACCTGCAACTGTATTTAGTCTTCTCTGAATTCTACCTAGAATGCAGCACCTCCTACCAAGACACCAGCTCATCCTGCAGCTCCCCAGGCAGCGATCCACCCTACTAATTTCAATGTCACTGGCCATCAATTTCAGTCAATACTCAGCAGAGTTGGTCTCAAAGCTTTCCCAGTAAGTGGTATTGCTTGCCCCCAGCAATTTGGCTGAACTTATAAAAATCTGTATCTTTCTGCAATGTATCAACCACCTGATTTTTTTTTTAAACTCTGACGGGTGGGTGAAACTCCATTACCTTGGTTTGCTTCTTCTCTGTCGCGTACACTATAGAGGTGCAACAGACTTCAGCAAGTTTCCGACCCTGTCCATAGAAAGACCAGCAGCAGATTTCATCCCCTATAACATCCTTAATGAAAAGAACTCTGCCGTTGAATCGGAGAGAGAGTTTGTCGAACAGTTCTATGTTCTTCAGTAAGTTGTCATCCGAGTTACTGAAACACAGCAACAAAAGAAGGAAGAAGGTTTTAGTGGTTTTTCAACCGGCCATCTCTACACAGTTTATATGCCTACTCCACCATGGTTTTAAGCATTGATCTAACTGCAGAATACAAATAAGTAGTGACTCATTGCCATATGCTGCCAAGAAAAGACGGGGTAATAGCCAATTTCAGATACAAATAAGATGCTCTGGTCCCCACGAGCAAACTCACCAGCCTGTAGAGTTCAAGTTATATAATTAACGACGACAGCACCATTTCCCACATCATTACATCAACTATCGACAACTGTCCTGACTGACGCTCAATACGACTAAATGACATGCTGTCTGTGGTTCTCTGTAGCTTAGTAACAGCACAAGTCCAGAGAGTCAACACATGTTAGAAGGCCAGCTAAAAGCAAAATGTTCTGCACTTAACAAACACTAGTGATGCCATATACAAATATCTAGGGTGAATATGTTATTTAGAAAACTAACTTTTATTGACAGCCAATGCAATGTAGAATCTTAATTACTTTTCAAGGCAAGATCTACGTGTTGTAGATAAAAAATATATTTGCATCGTAGCATAGCTTTAAAATCACGTAACGCTATCAGAAAGCTATTCTTAAAATTTTAAATATTTTACTTAAATAACAACATCATGGCCAATCAGGGTCCAATTTGATTAAGTAAAAAAACTCCCAAACCCAGAAGCCTTACTCCTCTGATATTAGCTTGAATGCAGCTGTATCGAAAAGAAGTACTTTGTGCCCCTGTGTCTCTTTTATAGGTGGCTGGGAAATTACACGTGAATGTGTGGAAATGAGTGAATATATTAATGCCTAGACACCAAAGCCAACCTTTCTAGCTTTCACAGTAAAACTCCTTACTCTTTGGATGCAGAAGCTCAAGGTTCATTCCTTGCTGCCAAGAATCTACCCAGAGACATGACATCGCACTTTTGTGCGCAGTCTCTTAACTTCTGCCGGTGGCTCGGGAAGGCCATGAAATCCTTGTGAATCCAGACACTGCTAACAAGAACCACCAACCTGGCTCTACATAGAATACTTAGTCTGTAAGTATTTCTGTTCAGATCTAAATCAAAAAAGCACCATGTGAACCAGAGAAAATCTTCAGCTTGCAAGAAACATTTGACAAAGCAATCTGGGATTCAGCAGTGACAAGTCCCAGGCTCTATCAAGTGGCAGACCTGGGAAAAGAATGTAGAACTCTTCATTATTAGACCACACTGACAACGTAACTGAGAAAGCTCCTTTTGTACTGTCGATTAGGAAGAAGAAATGGAAAAAAAAAAAATCTTTGCTTGCTAGCAGCCAGTGTGGAATTTTAAATATAGATGCCTCATTTAAACACCATCAAAGCGTGCACATTCATGCGCAAGGAATAATTAGAAGCCTACAGCTAGCTGAGATACCAGCACCTCCTGGTATCTGGGATTCTGTTGCTCTCATGACTCGTACGTTCACATTTCCAGCCCCGTGGTGACTAATATGCTATTCCGTGCTTGCTTGAGCATCACTGCTGTAAGCTAAAGGGTAACACCAGGAGGAGCGCAGTACCACTGGCAGATACAGAATGCAGCCTGCGGAAAAACAGGCTGCTCTTCAGCAATCCCGCAGGTAGTATCTCCTGACTACCTGAAATATCATCATTGTTAGAACCTATCTCTCTGACAGGTAGACAATCAGATTGTCTAGAGAAAAAAGCTTGCAAGATTGCATCTCAGACTAAAAAGGCCGAAAATGAGGATCCTGCACAGCATAAAGGATTACTCACATTGCTTCAATGACTAGTTTGGGAGAATCCAAAGCCATTCTGATAGCATCATAACAAAGGTATCATGACAGTTACAGAATAAAACTAAATAAATAATGTTATGTTATACAGGAGGAAAGCCAGTAAATTCTTGCCCCAGGCCCTATCCAAGTTGGTCCTGAGCAGAACAGATACTTTCCTTTGTAACCAAATGATTTATTCATTTAGAGGCACAGGAACATCAAGAATGTCTGCAGGGCAGAGTAAAAGAGTGCTGACAGAGGTATACGCAGACTCAGAAGTACAGCTAAGCTGACGAGCTAGGGATCACAGCTGCATTAGCTTTGCATTTACAGTGACACTGGTTACCAGGTCGTGTTGCATTACCCAGGTTACACCTACTCTCAGCCAATATTAATAGCCTCATCGTTCTTATCTCTCGTCCCTTGTTCTGTTCACCTTTCTCACACAACTGAACTGTACACTAGACTCCACCAGATACAGTTTGTTGTGTTCTCTCCCCATTTAGATTCACATCAATTAAAAATAACTGCACTCAGATCCATAGAAGAGCACTGTTGTAATTACAAAGAAAAACCCAAACCAACCAACCAAAAAAATCCCGTAGTCAAAGGGAAACTTTCCCATTACAGTGGGAAAAAACTGACATACCTGGTGTAGGAGTATTTGTTGTTGCTTCTATTATAAAGCAGCTTAACAACGGGCTATTGGGAGAAAAAAAAAAACCAGCACAAGAGGTAAGTTCTGTGTTTGAATACATTTAGCAAAAATTCAGTTTCTCAGTGGAGAGTAGTGGAAAAGCAGTTACTTTCATTGATGATTCTATCAGTCTCTCCTCTTCTTTTGGAGATGTGATAATAGGGATGCTACAGACAGGTTCATACAAGTCTTTCTTGTCCTGTTTTAAAGAAAGAAGAGAGAGGAAATAAACTCAAGAGAGATAAATGCTCAAGCAAACGTATGCTGCTGCTGTTTCCTCCAACCCCTCCAGCCATGTTCCCAAATCTTGTGATGCAAAGGAAAAGCTCTGCGTTGCTATAGTAACCACCCAGCGTTACCTTGATCTGCAACCCAGAAATACAACAGAGATTTCTTGTCCCCAGAAGGCAGCAGTAATTGAAATATTGGGATGCAGGTGGATGTCTGCCTTAGCTATAGCAAGGACTCTGAGCTCAAGTCGTATTTGGTTTAAGTGGGTTTATTATTCTATCCTTTAAGTGGGTTTATTATTCTATCCTTTTTTGAAGGAAAGGATACTAGGAGTTTGCACTAGTTTTGATCAACGCAAAACGCTGCAGTCTGTAAGAGTATCAGCCACTGCGAACTCAACATTTGGCAGGAACAGCATGTCACCAAATGGACTTCAGCCCCTTGTGATACAGAAGCAACATCAAGAGTGTGTAGCACAGTTGGTGACTCCAGATTCCTCATGTAGCAAATTAAGAAAAGCTCAATAGCTAATAGGAAAGGCTTAGAACATTTTGTTTTTAGAAGAAAGGTCTTAAATACCAAACCAGAAAGAAAAGCGTCAGGGTGGCTTTGCATTTCTTTCCGCGCATAGAAGTATACTGACCCTAGTATGCGAGGTATTTATTAATTACTAAGTTTTGTTCTGCAAGAAACATTCATTTCACCATCTCAACACTCATAAGAAGTTAGATCTATTTCAATCAGCTGAACTCACAGGGACTAGGAAAGTGAGTAAAGCTACTAAGGCCTCACATATTTGCAAAGACAGTAGTAAACTGACACAAAGAGAAGTCTTTAAAGTACTCAGTGCTTACCATGTGAGTTGTCTTCTCCGTTAAGATTTAAACTTAGAAAAAAAAATTACCATGTTTTCAAAGGTTCAAACCCATTCTGCCTATAAATATTATCTAATTAGAAGTGATATAAATTGGGGGAAATTTAGACAAATGCCATGAGCTCTTTTAAAACACATGCTCGAAATAATCATGTTTATTCAAACAGTTTCCTTTAAATTTCTGGCTTTTATTTCATTTCACTTCACACAAAAGGAACTCATTCTCTATTTCCTAAATAAAATTTAAAAAACAGAAACAGAAAAGAACCAGTCCCTCTATTTAAATGACAAATTGTGAATGCAGTTCCTACTTTATTCATCCTCCAGGCATACCTGTGAAGTAGAAAAGTGCCACTGTCCCCACTCTGAGGGGACAGCTGGACAACTGAATGGAAGCACAAAGGGGAATTATTTACCATCACCATACCAAACACGTCCAAAGTGACAGGAACTCAAATCTACATCTCACACAGTCTAGATTCATATAATCTAAACAAGGGACAAATTTTCTCTAATCTAACTAGTGTCAATCTTTCTGTTCTTACAAAGAAATCGCTCCCTTGGTAATGCAACCACCTCAGTAACTGCACGAAATGCCTTCAGAGCACAGGCACCCCTGTCCGGGATGGCTGTGCCACGACAGCACATGGGGCTGAAAACATTCCCCGGGAGACCATAAAATGAATTTCATCTCTTATTCAGAGCATGGCAGAATCTCAGGTGTGCATACGGAGCAAGGACAGCTATGGCTTTGATAAACATACTGGACAGGACCTTACAGCGTCCCTGACTGCTGCCTCATTTTCCTCTGGGCTGTCTTTCACATCTAAGACTTCACGCCTTCTCTAAGGCCATGAAACACTCTCTCAAGCTGTCTTAAGTCAATTTTATAAGGAAAACGCTCATGAAAACCTTTACAGGCTACTTCTGTTTCTTACCTGCAGGGCTGCTTGGCACATGTCCACTAAGCCCTGAATGAGATAGTATTTGGCTTCTGCCATCAGCTCTTTGATCTCCTGTCTGTGTTTGGGAAGTGCAATCGTGTCATCTCGGAGATAGTTTAAAATTGTTCCAAAGTGCTTCCCACAACGGTCTATAAGGATCCAGCCTGAAAAATAACCATTGCACCATTACAATCACCTCAACACTAGGAGGCAAGAAAAACCTCCGCAGAGGGGTTAAATCAGCCTAAAGTTTCCTGCAACTGCACGTGGTACTCTTCCCGCTTCCTCTGCTGGAAGGCTTTACTGACTTGAAGCAAACTGAGTTTGGTCAGAGGACAGAAACTGACAGTGGAAAAAGTCCCTTGGTACCTCCTGGATGTTTTCAACGCTTTCCAGCACCCCAAAAGAAAAGCCTCAAGCTGAAAATACTTGGCTTCCTGTCACACGACACTGAGATTGCTGCAGGAACCTGACTGCGCTTCGTCTTTTCTACTGTGAGTTCTGACTAAAGGAACAGACCTCTTCAACTGCTACAGGAATTCATCAGTTCACATCTATTTAACTGACTGCCCAAGCCATTCAAAACTTTAAAAAAAATAATATTGTAAGGTAGGTTTCTTCTTTTATTTAGAGGCTTATGGTATTCCCAGCGAAATGGGGGTGTGCTGTATTTGTACGGGAATGAATGTATTAACCGCTGCTACAGCGCAATGCTGGGCAATCAGAAACGCATCACTGAGGATGCCAGGGAAAGACCAGAAGAGAGAATCCACAAGAGTTTGCAACAAGTAGATTTGGGCTAAGCTCTGCAGCCCAACTAGAAGGATTTGGCAGTTTTCCAACCACATCTTCTCCTGTTGTTTGGAGTTAAAAAGAGCGAAGTGTTCCAAAGATGCTGTAATGGTAGACTGGCCTAGAAAACCCCGTAAGGGAAAAGTGCTGTTCTAGGCTCCAAACAGGAGCAAAGACCAGGACAGAGACAGACCAGGAGGGAGAGGAGGGGGTGCAGCACAGGAAGTAGTACAGACGGACAGTTCTTGCAATTTTAATACATCCCTGAAGCGACATTCACTGGAAAACAGGATGTCTGACTGGCTGGCAAACAATAGCAACGTAGGACAGACCGGCAGAGCGCTTAACACACTGCCAAACCCTTTTCCATAATGGGGAAGGCCGGCAAAAAAGTGTCCATTTGGGACCTAGGCACAGAAAGCAGCACAGGACAGGAGGCGAGCCCCCTGCTAGATTCCCGAGCTCCAGCTGCCTGACCATGAACCTCATCCTCCACCAGGCTGAGGCTCCCACACAGAACTGCTGGACCGAGTGGATCCAGGCGTACGTAGCACCCAACGACACCCAGCCTGCTCAAGGGGAACTTGGTTTCAATGATGGAAAATCCACAGGGAGGTGTTCCAGTTTAAGTAAACACACTGTTGTGCATCAATTTAGACTGATGCAATCTGGGCATGCGGAGGAGCTTTCGCACACGAGTGTTCACAAACCCCAAGAGGTTAAATACTCCCCAGCCTCTCTCAGCCTCCTCTCCACAGTGCCACAACCCTCCTTCCTAAAGCAACGTCTTGCCCTGGACTACTAAAGAGAGGAAAATGAAAGTGCTGGGAGCCATTGCTGACATTGGTCTTCCTGCTTGTTCTTCTATCATTTATTGTGGATTTTTATAAAGCCCATATTCAGCATCCAGCAAGAGGTGACACAGTGCTTGACTGACTGCTACGTACTGTCACAGCATCGTCAGCCACAAGTGGAGCATGCTCCTGGGAGCAGGAAAAAAAACATTTTCAACATAGCAAGCAATGCTATCCTGAGCTTTAAAGATTAAAACTGAATGTCCCTCCCCACAGACGCATTTCGAATGATGCCACTACATGACACAACATAAATGACAACCCACGAACTGTCTGTTCCCTCTTCATAACAACATTAACAATCTGCATACCAGCTGCAATCGCAGGAAAGAGAACCAGTCCTTCCGCCAGTTAATTTTAGTAACAAAAGAACACATTTTTATAAAGCACAGAGGACTGTTAGCGCCAATGGGAGTTGGCCACCTAATGTTCCAAGCTATTTTTGGAACATATCTTTCCCTACATCCTTAACTGAGTGTAGTCTTAAAATATTCAAAAAACCTCCACCAAAACCCAGGTGTTTTACAAAATTTGCAACAACAAAAGACATTCCCTTACCTTCCTTGTCCGTGAGCACTTCCATTCTGCCGCTGAACATGGCCTTAAGCATCGTGTCGTGCCTGGTCAGTACTTGCACCGTGGTGTAATACAAAGAGCCCCCAACGTTGAGGCGCACGTACTTGTTCCCGAGGCTGCCCCCTTTGAAGCTGCAAGCTTTGGGCCTGGGCCCTGCAGCTGGACAGAGGGTGGTGGTTAGACACGTGTCCCCCGACATCTCCTTCTGTAGGTAGATGACAACCCTGCAGAGCGTGGGCTTGGCGGATTCCGCCGTGATTGGTGAAGGGTCACAAGTCACCAGGCGAGGACGGCAAGGCAGGAGCGGTCATAACCACTGGACCCTTGAGACAGAAAAGCGCAGGGTCAATACAGAAACCCGGGATTTCCATTTACAACAAAAACATGCAGCCTGCATTAAGGAACAGATCCTTTCAGTAGACTCCTAAGGACACACCTACACACATCCTGACGAACCAAGATTTAGCTCTTTTTCAGACAACTTACACAGCCACAGATTGCAGTCGAGTTACAGCTGCGTTACAGTTAGGGAGGCACCCTGCACTTTTCCAGGGTTCCTGGTATTTTGCTGCAGTCCAAGTTCAAATGCTGGCTGGAATTCGGCTCCCTCTCAACGTCCCAGAAGAATGCGGCTCTTTTTGTGCAGAGCCGGAACACAATGGAAGCACTTTCTGCCCTTCCTTCAGCTGGCGTGTGTATCTACATGTGTGGGGTTTGCTGATGGTGGTTTGTTTGGTTTTTTAACTGGAGATATTCACAAACGTCTCTTTGAATGCCTCGGCACTGAAATGTGGGACTACAACGTTCTATTTCCTGACAACTCCTTTCATTCAAAACTCTTCTTCCTCCATCCTGGAATGCCAAGCAGTCAATGTAGTTTTAATCAGAAAAAAAAAAGAAAATTAACACCACACCCCCACCAAGTATGTCCAGTCTTTGGAATATTTGTCTCCATTAAAAAGCCAGCTAGACATTCACTGCTGCTTTCTCTTCACCATCTCGTTATCCTTCCATCAACAATGAGCTTAAAATGGAAAGAAACAAATAAAAAAATTAAACTTTAACAGGCCATATCTGAAGTTCCTCAACCAGAAATGTATGAACAGAAGTTTCTTACCCATCCTTCTTCTAATAAGTATTGTTCTCACAGACATTCTGCTGTTGGTTTTCTATTGTTGTTGTTTTTAAACTCTTTCAGACTATGAACACCTCCTCCCTTCTCTGTTCTGTGCCTATGGCACATGAGCAAACTTTTATAAATAAATATAATAACCCGCTAATTATATTGCTGTTCTTCCTACATCTCTCTCCCTTCTCACCCCACCGCAGCTTTCAACAGAATAAAAGCCTCCGGCCACCTGTCTCTACAGCAAATTGCTTGGCACCTAAGGATGGTATCTTACAACTGCCAGAGATTTGGGTAACTGAACGTAGAACACCACCCAAACCAGAATGCTACAATGTGATTCCTAACTCAATTACTCTAATTAAGCAAGCACTACAAACGATGTCTATTATATAACCAGGAATATAAATGTTACACAAATCATCAAGATACAAACCATTTCTAATAATTTTAGCGGCAGAAAAAGCTCAGTTTGTCGTTAAATGCTTCAACTTGAGCTCCCGCTAGCTGCCATTGTTCTTTACGTTCAGGAACCACAACCAAACACAACAACAAACGCCAGCCTGCAGCTGGGCGAAATGAAGTTTCTTCCGGCTGCACCACTTGAGTCAAGCCGTCCATGAGCAAACTGCAGCCACCAGCAACGGCACACTGCGAGTGGAGCTGGCCAGAAAAGCGATTCCCTGGTAAAGGAGCAGCAGCAACCAAATACTGTGTATCACAGCGGTGGTGTTAATAAGGAGTTAATTACTCAAACAAAGCAGCTAAGGGTTACAGAGAAATCATCAGAAATTGTTCAAACAATGGAAGTGACACAGTTTCTCTAACTAGTCACAGGCTTTTGCCATAATCTGTTATGAATAAGTGAATCAAGAAGCACCTACACTTGTCTCACAGAGAGCTTTGGCAACACGCCTGAGGTCCCCGACAGCCTGCCTTGCTTTTACCCCTCAGCAACCCCCTCCTCAGAACAAAAGCACGTTTCTCAAGACAACCAGACTGACCCTGTAACGAGAGAGAAACCCAGACGCAAACAGGTCTCCAACTTCAACAGCGACCCGTCTGAACACATCAGAACCGAGTTTTCAGTCAGTTCTACCGCTTCAGGCCTCTACTTACTTCTCAGAGCAAGCAGAAGGGAGATAAATCCCTGCAGAGTCCCCTGTGCCGCAGAGTCAGTGCCACTGCTGCACCGTGCTCCACAGCTGACACACCAGGAGGCTTCTGCTGTAGGCAGTCACCTCACCTTCAATCACCCCCGGACACAAGAGAAACCTTCTGCGTCCCTTCCTTCCTGCCCTGCGTGGGAGGACTGCGGAACAACGACACAACAGCAGGAAACGCTCCCTGCTGAGAGCTGCCGTGAAAAGGAAAAACCCGAGCGGCTGGAGGGGAGAACCCCGCCACGGGACCCCCCTGCACAGCCTGCTGCACACCGGGTCCGGCCTCAGTCCTCCCGCCCCCTCCTGCTGTACACCGGACCCTCCCGGCGCCGCGGCCCCCCCAGGCCCTGCCGTGCCTGTGGCGGCGGGGAGACGCGGGACCCCCGCCCCCGGGCCCGGAGCAGCGCGTTACCCACCGGGGGAGGGCGGCGCGGCCGGGGAGCGGGTTCCGCCTGCCCCAGCACCGGGGCCACCCGCCGGCAGCGCGCTTCCTCGCGGGGCCCGGTCCGGCACCTGGAAAAGGACACACGGGCTGAGCGGGGCTGCAGGGCAGGCCCGGCCCCGCCAGCGGCCCTCAGCGCCACACACACACACCGAGCCGCCCCGCCGCCGCCCACAGCCCCGGGAGAGGCGGCCCCAGCGCTCACCCGCCCGCGGCCGCCCCACAGCCCCGCCGCGGCCCCCGCCTGAGCTCATTTCCTCCGCGCCCCGATGGGCACCGGCGACCCGGAAGCGCTTCCTGCCGCCGCCTGCGACTCCCAGCGTGCCCCGCGGCGGCCTCAGGACCGCGGCTCCCAGCGTGCCCCGCGGCGGCGCACGGGCCGGGAGGTGACGGGGCCTCAGAGGCCGCGGGTCCCGGGGGGTCGGTGACGGCCCCGGAGAGCAGCGGCGGAGGAGAGGCGGCTCCGGTCCTGTCGGCGCCCCGGCGCTGCCCCGTGCCCGGCCGGGGCCGTGGGGATGGCGCAGGCGGCGCTGGGCGCGGCGGGGCTGCACTTGGACGAGCTGAACAAGCTGCGGGTGCTGGACCCCGAGGCGGCGCAGCAGACGGCGCAGCTCCGCGAGGAGTGCCGGGCCTTCCTGGACAGTGAGTGAGCGGGGCCTTGCCGGGCCTTCCCGGGCAGTGAGTGCCCCGGGGCCTTGCCGGGCCTTCCCGGGCAGTGAGTGCCCCGGGGCCTTGCCGGGCCTTCCCGGGCAGTGAGTGCCCCGGGGCCTTGCCGGGCCTTCCCGGGCAGTGAGTGCCCCGGGGCCTTGCCGGGCCTTCCCGGGCAGTGAGTGCCCCGGGGCCTTGCCGGGCCTTCCCGGGCCGTGAGTGCCCCGGGGCCTTGCCGGGCCTTCCCGGACAGTGAGTGCCCGCGGCGCCCCGACAGCGCTGGGTTCTGACGAGGGGCCCGGGCCCCTTGGGCCTGGCTGAGCGCTGCTCGGGGGCCCGCAGAGGGCTGGGAGGACTCTCCTCCACACTTCAGGGGTTTTGTCTTTTCCTCCCCCTTTTATAGCCTGTGAACATGAACTCGCTCACAGTAAACTCTCCAAGTAAAGCCGTATCTCAGAATTACAGCATGTAGTGGAGGCATTTGTCTCCCTTAGGGGTGCTTTGAACGTTACTTGACAATTGTTTTTCTTTGCAGAAATAGTAGAATTTCAGAAAATAGTGGGCAGCTTAATAGAACTTGTTGATCAACTGGCAAAAGCTGCTGAAAGGGAGAAGATGAAGGTACTGTGCAGTTACCGGCTTGTCACGGGCTCTGCTCTGTGCATGAAAAACCAGCTCTCTCCCTTCCTCCCTCTCAAGCATAAGCAATCTTTTCTATGGGTATTGTACAGACATTTCTGTGTAGTTAACGTCTGTCTGTCTGCCCTAGGACAGCACAGGACCTTCTTAATGGGTCTGGAAGCCTTTACAGGCACGCTCAGAGCGTCACTAGTCCTGTACTCCATAGTCCCATTGTTCCTGCTGGTCGGTGTATTTGCACATAAACAGAACGTGTGGTTTTTAATCACTCCTTCTACTAGTAGCACTTCATCCTCCAGAGGCGGGAGAGGCTCTGTGAGGAGGAGGAGGACTTTCTAAAGACCAGAGCAGTGAATGGCTCCAGAACTACCTTTGACCTTTTCTTTACATATTTCTTTGTGTCCCCGAGTCGTGCGGGTTTTTTACCTGTTACTGTGGAAATCAAAATTAATCTTCAGCACAACTGTAGGTTATTACTATTTTCCTTATTTGTTCTGGGGAAAAAATTATAACTAGAGGTTGTCTGTCCGAGTCACCAGTGATCAGCTGGTGTTTCCAGAGGAGTCAGTGACTTTTCTTTCTGGAGTTGGGAGGCCATCTCAAATGCTTTAACCTGCCCGGCCTCTCCGGGGGCTGTCTGCTGTCCCACCAACCACCCCGTGTTCGGCTGTCACCCTCCTTTACTGTTCACGTGGCTGAAACACTGCTAGTAGTGAGAGGGGTTAAAAACATCCCAACACAGCCACATCCCTGAGTGTGCTCTTTTGGCAGGCCATCGGTGCACGAAACTTGCTGAAGTCTATGGCCAAGCAAAGAGAAGCTCAGGAACAGCAACTCCAGGCTTTGATAGCTGAGAAGAAGATGCAGCTGGAAAGGTGAGTTTTCTGTTCAATGCTTTTGGGGCGTTACGGAGGCCAGAGGGTCCGTCTCGCCGTCTGTGCTGGGCTGGTCCAGAGGGTCCAGAGCAGCGAAGGCGTGTCCCGCACAGAGCTCACGGGGAACGGTGCAGGGCCATGACCCCGGAGTTCACCTGTGGGCCTGCCTGCCGCTCGTCAAAGGAAGGTTCCTCTCTTGGGACTCTGCGGCTCAATAAACAGAGGCAGCAGGAGATCGCGCAGCGGAAGAAGTCAATAAAACTGTAATTGCGGGCGCGTGTCCAACCCGTGAAGGCACTTTAGAACTGCAGAGTCCAGCTCGTGCAGCTGCTGCTTTCCAGAGGACTCACACGTAACTGTCCTTCACCACAGTGAACGTTGTGCTGAACCATCCCACGCGGGCTGCCTGCAGCTGGTAACCGTCTGTTTTTTCTTCCAGATACCGAGTAGAGTACGAGACCCTGTGTAAAATTGAAGCAGACCAGAACGAATTCATCGACCAATTCATTTTTCAGAAATAGAGGATGTTAAGATGGAAACAAACTGACTTGGGAACTTGACCATTCCAGACTCTCGAGAATTTCCAAAATATGCAATTTTTCACTGTGTATGAATGAAGCGATGGTTTGTACAAACGGAAGTGTCTTTTAATTCAGTGTGAATTACACTAAACGTGGCAATAAGGAGAGCTTTCTAACATGTAAAGGCTGTTCTGTCCTTTGATTTTATAAAAGTTTTCTACAGTCAGTAGTTCTAATTCAAATTGTAGTTGAATTAATACTACTGTTGCTATATTATGTCTCTCCCTTTTTGAATTGTACAGCTCTTTCAAAGAAATCAGGAAATAAATTATTGTTTTCAGACCTTCTGGATATACCAGAATTATTTGCTTCTGCTGTTATTTTTGAGCTAGTCATAATGGCTTTCGGGGATGTAGGATTCTTTGGGTCTGGACAGACACAAACAGCAGTAACTTTTATCGATATTGACCAGAATATTTTTTCTATGGGATTAGGAAAAACCCCAGAAATTTCTGATTAACAGAATGGATCAATGAGACTCACAAAAAAGCAGAAACTACAGCAGAAAGAACAACTTCAAACTATGTCCAGGGAGGTGACACGAGAGTAGAATTCTTTGGAGAGCATTACGAGTGGTGGAACTGCAGACGGAGGAGATGAACTGTTCCATGTGCCCAGTGACACGGGAGTACGTACAAACACGAATGTGGCCATTCGAATCTGCACGCCCGTGATCTAAAATCAAGCCTCATGCTGCGCGTTTTGTGCCTCTCTTCAAACAAACAAATCTGCAAACGGCCTTTTCACCGCCGAGGGAAGGCTTAAATTTTATACCAGCGAAGTCCTGAAATCTGCAAACCGTGACTGGAAAGCCTCTGGGTGACCTGTGCTTTTACACGAGCCTCCAAGTTTGATTCAGATTGAGAACTTAACCCAACCCCAACCACCCCAGAATTTCTCTCAGGAGTCGGTTTTATTTACAGTATCTTACGCATATATTTACTGTGTCACTATCTATGATCTCATGTTCGCTTTTAGTCATTCCCTTAAGGAGAGTAAATGCAGTTTAATGCCTTTAGTTCTTTATTTCCATACTAGAAGTGATTCCGTGGAAGACAGAAATTTAAAAAAATCCTTGTTTACAATTGCTGAAGTATGTTAAAATCCTCAAGGAAGGATGCCTCACTGTCAAAGTTTACTTCAAGCATTCATAAATCCAGATTTTGTCACTGATCAGACATTTACAATCAAAACTGAAGCAAAGGAAGGGGTGAGGAAATTAAGAACTATTATATGATTAGAAATGCTTCTAAAGCAGAGCTTTGCGATCTCTGTGATCAGTTACGGATTTTGCAGAACAGGCTCTTGGAAGACAAACTTCTCACAGGGTTTTCTAACGGTTATCTTGGAAAAAGGGAAGTTGAAAGAAAAGTATTAGCTGGAGTTCGCCCCCCGCCCATCACCGTTACCCATCAAATGGTTAAAATTCATTTTCCTGTTGCAGATGCGTGGCAGGGGGAGAGGAGTGAGGTCCCTTCACCCGCCTGTGCCCAGAGCCTCTGCCAGAGCTGCTGGGAATTGCCGGAGAGCTGGGACCTCAAACCGCTTCACGTTTCTCACAGGAGCTGCTGCAGCCCAGCACGAGGCGGGTGTTTGTCCCGAGGACACCAGCACAGGGTCCGAATCCCAACCAGTCCGAGCGCTGTGCCTACGGCTGTCGCAGGGGACTGACTACTTCCTTTTCCTCTTCTCCGCGTGGGTGTAGTGGGGGTTGCGGAGCATGGTGTAAAGGATCAGCAGCGGGATCAGCAGGTACGGCACGTAGACGGAGAACAGGGCGAGGCGCTCGCGCTGGCTCCGAGGTCCCAAACGCTCAGACGTTGAGAAATCATGAAACAGGATATGCGCCAGGATGGGAAGCAGAGTGGTAGCTACGTGGGTGGAGTAGATAATCGCAGGAGTCCTTATCCATTTGCAGCCGCCTGTACAGGAGCAAAAAGGAAACGATATGTAAGTATTCTGAAACGAGCAGAATTCATCAGCTTTTAAATGAACACTAACTGCTGTATCTCTGACGGGGTGAGCCACAAAGTCGTATCACACAGGCAGCAGAAAAAACCAGGTGCTAGCAGCAGCCCAGGAAAATGATCAGCCTTCATGGAAATGTAGAACGATGGTGCGATCGTCAAAGTTTTAAAGTACAAAGTGAGTACCCAGGCTTGACCCAGACCTCGGGACCGTGCTAGATGTCAAACGTTGGTGCTGGTTGCAGTGGCAAAGGGCCCGCAGCCACGGTTTTTGTTTCTGACGGGCCTTGTTCTGTGCTGCTTCCTCAGCTAAAACTTGCCACGACAACGGCACAGCCCTCCACAGGGTTCATCCCTGTAATTGCTTCCAACTGAGAAGTTCTCTGCTGCACAGAAAGCAAGCGTTGTGCAGAAAGGCGGCAGAGGACGTACGCTTACACTTGTTTCATACCAACCCTTTAAGAAGGCGTAGCCGGCGATGGGGAAGAAGGGCAGCTGCAAGACAGCTTCGCACCATACGAACGCCTTGAACCACTCGGGGGGCTGCAGCATCACGGGGTCTCTGAACGTGGCTGCGTACCACTGCAACAAGTCTGCCAGCTTCAGAAAAAGAATGAAACAGATTAATGCACTGAACGCCAGCCGCAACAGGAGAAAAATTATGACCCTCACCTGGCAGCGGGAAAACAGTGCTCTCGTCTCGCTAGACAAGCCTCACACTGCAATTCGGGTTTAAGAGGGACTCTTAAGCGAGTCATCTAAAGTGATAAACTCTTTCTGCTACGTATGTATTAATCTTGCACTAACTGCAATTTTAAGATTGATACAGCATCGAGTGCAACTGCTTTCCAAAAACTATTTCTGAAATATCATCTCCTACCAGAAAAAAACCCAAACGACGAAAGATCTGCACCTCGACCTCAGCAGATCCTGGAGAACTCCTGTATTCTCCTCTTTCTGCCCAGCTGCGGTGGGCGCAGTCTGGCAAACACCTTTGGGCAGCTGCCGTGTCCCCCCAGGAGGTGGGACCCCAGCCAGGGGCCTCGTTCCGTCGGGCCACCGATGGACCATCAAGCTCGTGGCTGGCTGCTGCTGCTGCTCCAGCAGCTGGATGTAAGAATTTTGGCTCAGCGCGTTGCAATGAGTTTCCATGACAGAACTGTAAATTCCCGCGTGGCTTTACGGTGGACTTTGAACGAGAGATAGGCATTGAGATTTGCTAGTTAACTATTAATTAAAAATGGTTTCTATAGTGGAGTAATTGTACAGGCGATTCTAACGGCAATCATCAAATCCACTAATTGTAAAGATTGGATAGGAAGTTACGGCTGATCTCACCCCGCTGGCGAGAGCTGAGCTGATGACCTTCTATCCAGCTGTCGCTGTAATTGACTTTGCTCTTTATCGTCTCCTATAGATTTATTCAAACCCCAGAAAACCAGATTTTTATTAATACATTTGTTTGCTGGCGTGCCTGCTTCTGCAGCGGCAACAATCCGTTTTTCTGTTTTTGGCAGGAATAGGAGCAAAAAGTCGGGATCAGCGCGACGAGGTGACGAAGGCAGCGACAGCCAGGGGCAGGGGTGCTGCTGGTGCCGTCAGGGTGTCACCCAGGAGGTGACAGCGGGTCCCTTCCCGCCCAGGCCGGGGTTACGGGGCCGCTGGGCTTCCCCCCGCGCCACGGGGGAGGTTGTCGCCCGCCCCGTCGCCTCCTCGGGGACACACCCGAGTGACAGACCATCCGCCGGGGCTGGGGACCCGCCGCCCCCGCGTGCTCCCGAACGAACGGGGCAGCGGGAAGGCACCACGCACTCAATTATTTTCAACATATTCCAGGACATTTACCGCGTTTCTTTCCCCCCCTTTGTCTCCTCACGCTACGCTTTGTACGAAACGCCCCAGGAGCCGTTACAAGGCCCGAAAGCTCCGCGCACACCGGCTCCTCCTCACACCCCCGGCCCCCAGCCCCGGTCCCGGCCCAGCCCTGCTCACGCTCTGCGGGTAGAGGCCGGCGGGCAGCAGCGCCTGGAGGTCGATCAGCAGCGTGATGGGAACGTGCGACAGGAAGTAGAGAGCGAACAGCCGCTCCCGCCACCGCGGAGCCGCCGCCATCGCCGCGCCCGGCCCGCTGTCCCAGGCCCCGCCCA
>WKFP01014359.1:95261-107173 GCA_011057875.1 Pterocles orientalis
TTTCCTCCCCCTTTTCTTTCCTCCCCCTTTTCTCCCACCTCTTGGCCACGGCCGGCAGCTGACACTTCCTCTCCTACAACAGTTTCTGACAGGCGAGGCTATCCTCTACCACCGGTAAACCTACGGGATTTCAAAATGCAAAGATGTATTTTCTTCTTAAATTTCAACTTGGATCAAGGTGGGGAAAAAACAATTTCTTCACTCGTAGTAACGTGCCTGCTAACTACAGAACCTGGAACGTCACCGCCGCCACTCACAGCATCCCCAGAGCACCGAGCGGGTCTCATTCCATCCTTCATCGAGCACAGCAGCTGTCAGGGCGCTCACGGGTCGGGAGCTGTTATCCGCTGGGATTCCAGCCTCCCCCCTTCCCAAGGAGCCGCACCCGAGCAGGGTTACAGACGGGCAGGGAGCAGCACTCTCCCCCAAGTCATACCTGACAGAAGAATTTTTAAGTTACAAACAGTTCCAGGGTCCCAAGATACTCTGATACTAAAACAAATAAAGGGTGAAAAATGCTTAGAACTGCTACCGGGGAAATACCAAACGCGTCTGTTCCCAGCAGGTCAAGCAGTGAAGTCCCAAATCACCAGGAAACTCCGGCCGCTCACTTTTCCACGGCTGGTCTTGTTTCGCTCCTTTGCATCACCTTCAGGATGCAGACACACAGGGATCCGGCCGTCCCAGACGCGGATGTTCCTCCGACGGTTTGTGAATAATTCTGACGCTGTTCTCCGCACTCGCCGCTTCTGGGCTCTTCTCAAGGCGCCGTTAACAGGAGGAGAGCAGAACCTACACTGAGAGAGCTCACAACTCACTATTACAATCTGTAATTCACTTGACACTGGTAAAAACAAAGTTAAAAACTGATTAAAACACAACTCTGGAGCCGCAAGCCAGGTTTTAACCTCTCTGGGCAACAAGCAGCTCTGCTGCCGGCCGATCACCGAGCCTGCGGCCACTCCAGAACCAACGATCTCTGTCACAGTGCCGAGAGCTCTCGCTGTCCCCCATTCACATCAAACACGCAAAATGCCGCTGAGGCTCCAGAAAACATCACCACTATTGGCTTTTACACATATTTGCACACCTTCAGCCACACATTTGTGCCGATGCTGCTGCTCGCTCTGGCAGCACCCCGCCCTCAGTCACGGGCTGACACGCCGGGGGGTAAATGTCCAACAGACGTTTTATTCTTTGTACGTTTACGCCTGAGATTAACCCACAGACACTGAGCAACTGGCTCCAAAACACCCTGAAGCACAAAGTGGCCTTTGCCAGCTGTGTCGTTAGAACGAGAGGTCCCAACAGTGACCCACCCGTGGGGACTGTCGGCCGACGCTGGAGGAGAACCTGATGAGCAGACTGAGTAAAAACTGCAGGGAATTAACAGCAACTTCATCGGTGTCCGACAACCACAAAACAACGATGACACCGCCGTCACCACTTCTAACGCATTAAAATTGCTCGTAACGGTACAGAGAGTTTTAAGAAGAGGTTTGAAGAGGCACGTACATGAGTCAACAACACCTGCGCCAGCCCTGGGAAGACAGCACGTGCTACGAAGGCTTATCTGCTTATCTCTCTAGAGGCCCGGAGGCTTAACTACACCGTTCAGTTCGTTTGGTCTTTAAAAAGGCCGTACTCACAAAACACGAGCATTGCCGGCGTATTCTGCAACACCGCTGCACGCTGGACTCCTTGCACTAGGACACAGGAAACAATGAAAGCGTTTGTGCTGAAAAAAAATGACACAAACTTTGTAAATTAAGTAAAATCCATCCTTGCCTGGATGTCTTTCAACTTCTCAATAAAGTGCTTGTTTCGATTTAATCAGCAAGTTTTGCCTTCATCCAGGATCAAGCTTAAAGAGTAAATGAATATTAATATTGTGTTTCAGAATTCACACCTACGTGCACACATCTGCACACGTGTGTGTGCAGGGGTGTGTGTGTCCATGCCCAAACCAAGACGTTACCAACTCTTGTTCCTTGTATTCTTTTAGACAGTGTTTGAGACTGGGACAACTTAATTCTTAAATAAAGGTGGGAGGTCAGGCAGGAAATAAAGATACCACCACTTCTTTTTCAAATGTCACATTTAATGTTTTCACCACTGTACTTCAAATCTACATTTTACAAAGTGACCAGCAAGTGTGCCACATTAACTGACCAACCTCTGAGATTTTACCTTTCATACCAGTGTCTTCTTGGGCTCTTTTAATCAAACACGTCTCTCATTCAAGTGAATTGAAATGCTTCAGTTGGTTTTATTCTCAGGAGCCTCATAAAAAACAAAGATATTGCACCATCTTTGTTCAGTTATTCAATGTTCGTCTCTTTCACAGCAAATAATTACTTCATTGAAGTTAAAACTTCCAAACATAACTTACTAATAGTCTCCAATTCAGCTCAGATCACTCTTGTTGAAAATACTCTGCTAAATACAGATAACTTACAATAACTTTAACAGTTAATTGTCCATAACAAACACCACGGTTCTTCTCCAGACCAATGCTCAAATTTCAAGACCACCCTTTAGTATTTCTTTGTACAGGTGAAAAACAGTCTTCGATTTTCTAGTCTTGTTTTAAATATAAAAGTTGGAAGGGACATTCAAGTTTCAAGTCTCCACACTGAACTTAAAAAAAAAAAAATCATGTGGAGGTAAACAAACCAAGTTGTATACTCCAGGAGGTAGAGGCCTTCAATTTGTGTTCATATATACATATGCACAGAATTCAGTGTTCCAACAGAAAAAGAATTAGCCAAAAAGTAATAAAAGTTATTTACTACTGTGACATTTCAAGACTTCCACAGCTTCGCCTAAAGACACGAACACAATTAACATAATTCCCTATGTGCTTTTTTTTTCCTTTTCTTTTTTTTTTTCTTTCTCTCAACTGTCCAGTGCAGGAAAAAGTTCTCACAAAATTTCACAGACCTAAAATGTGCAAGCTAGTTCCTCTCTATACAGCAATGATGTCAGGGATCTCTGAAATTAGCCCATCAATGGAATTATTTACACACATAGAAGATGCATGCTGGGGGGTTTTATGTAAGAAAGAGCAGAAAAAACTTCTAATAAAAATAGATTAAATATATATATATTTATACTGGGTAAGGAAACAGAAGTTTAGTCTCTCCTAGTCACAAACTCATTCTCTCTACTCACAACATTTGATTTTAGAACAGCACACATCACCACCACAGCTCTAGTGAGAAGCTATTTATAGGATCTGACCATCAGGGGATGTGCCCGCTCACCGCGGTCACTGTCACCCGACGTGACTTCATGATTGGTCGCAGTCAAGTTTTCTGTATTCCTTAGTTTTAGAAAACCCAAAATCTTCAGGAATGGCTCAATATCAAAATGTATGTCTATCTTTTTGTACAATCTCACTTCAATAAAAAAAAAAAAAGAAAAAAAAGAAAAAAGAAAAAACCTCCCCAAATTTGGTTCAATTCTGTTTGTTCTGAGCTGAGCCATCACAGCTGCACTAGAATTCATAAAACACGTGCAACTCTGGGTAAAATATTTTCTTCTAAAAGCACAACCACTTTACAAGATTAAAAGTCTAGTACATTTCTAAATATTATTCATATTGTACAAGTAGTGGTTGTTAATTTAAAACTTCATTAGTAAAATTACAGTACAAGCATGATTAACCTCCAGAATTGCAAATCCCAGACTCCAGTGGAAAGCTACATTACATCTTCAGTAGTATATTATCTTCCACTTTATTCCCAAACCAGGGGAGATGGCGGCATCTCAGATGGTTGAGCAACCGTGGAACTAGAATGCAGGCGATACAGAAAATCAGTGTTCATTTGCAATCGCTCACGGACAAGAAAGTTAATGCTCAACCAGTCAGCAAACATTTCAAGGAAAACAAGAAACCCCATCCAAAGTAAAGCAAAACCACCCAAACCGCCCCAGGAGCAGCAGTTACCCACACCACCACCACACGCTTCGCTGCGCCTTATTCTCTCAATGGTTCTCCACCTGCCAGTCATTCACTCCAGTGCTTTTACAGCGCAATGCTACCATCAGAATTCACCTCGTCAATCTAGTTTTTAGTCTGACTTCTGTACTTCTCTGCAAAAATATTACTTGAAACTTGTGGACATTTTCCTTAAACTCCAGAATAATTCATGGAACTATTTTTAAACTGTAACCACACATGTCCTTAAGGTATTTTTTTGCAGAAGTTATCTATGGGCTTTTCCTACTTTAAAACATCAAACATTCTGGCTGTGCGAGTTCTGTACTACTAATAAAGGTGAATTAATATCAGATGTGATTACATACAGTTACCTAATAAAGCTCTTAAAAGCAGCAGACTGAGGGTTGATGCAGAGAGGCACTCTGTTTCCTTTCTGCTGTTCCAAAATGAACTGATGGATTATTTCTGTGCAGGGGAGAAAAACAAAGAACACCATGCCGTTAACACCTTTCGATGTAGACGGGAGGAAAATCTGTCTGCCTTTGCTGGAAGTTCATTTTACTGGGGGTGAGGGAACTCCAGCGTCCCCAACCTGCCCCAGCCCGCAGCACCAATTCCCACAGCAGGGCACACGCACGCGCAGCTGCTGTCGCAGGAGAGGACGGCTTTCCCGAGCGGGTCTGAGCACAAAGGACACGCAGTGACTCTAAGGTCCGTTTGCTATGATGGGATCAGACTCCGGATCTCCAGTGCCACAAAGCAACTGCTGGCATCCAGGAACCATCCACAGCACCGTGTCCTCTCCCAGGCGTCAGGACTGATTCTCCTCCTGACAGCGTGTCACGACCCAGGGCGCATCCTCCGCGTCGCCGCCAGAACCGCCGCAGCACCGGCAGCGGGGCTGACGGCAGCAGCTGCTGCCAGGGCACTCGTCGGGGACGCTCCAGCGTGAGCAGACGGTGACAGATCAGAGGAAATGAAGCAGGAGAACTACCAGACTGCTCAGCCTCGCTGACGCCGGCCCTTCTGCAGGACAGCCATCAGGATAACACCTCACACCCCGGAAAGGCCACACCGGTGATCTCCCTATCGCCACTGGGGCAACCCTTCAACAGAGGAGCAGCACGGGGAACACCGACAGCAGAGAGGAACGCTGCTAAGGTTTGAAACCGACAGACGTCTGCATGTCAACTAAGACATGGTATTATATTATGTCAGAACAAGTAGTTCTGTTCTTCTAGTGAAAATAAATTATTTCCAGTATCTACTACAGAAAAATACCCAAAAGAAGAAACCCTGCGGGTCGGTACAGGCACCCAGACTGCACATCCTCACGGCACGCTGCCAAAGGATGGAGCGGGAAGATAGAGGCAAAGGGTAACTGCTACTCACCTTTAACCTGCCGAACAGAACTGAGGTTCTTCTCAAAAGTGTCATCAAACTTGGGATTAGTGACGGGTTCAAAATCACTAGTATAAACTCTTCCAGTGGACGTGGAAAAACAACATTTACACATACAGGTGTGGTATCGCAACCGCCCTTCATCCAGATACGGGTGAGCTAAGGCATCCTTAGCGGATATTCTTTTGGACTGAAGCAGTGCATTTAAAGAAAAGAAAATAAATAAAGAAAAAAGAGTTAGGATATTTTCAGAGGAACCGAAACAGCCTAAAGAATACTTACTCATCAGTTAATTCTCAACTCTCCACAAAGCCCCAGTCCCGCGGAAGGGTGAGCTCACACCTGGGAATGTTGCAGCTCTGCAGGCAGTGCCACTAGGGGGAAGGTTTTACCCAGAAACAAGCAGCATCGCTGAGGCGATACTGACCTCCCCGCCCTACAGCTAATGACAGAAAACGCTGCTAATAAGATTTTTAGAAATATATCTTCCGATAATTACTTTCTCCGGATAACCTTGAAGTTATGACTCCCACAATAAACCGAAACAAGCCCAAAGAACTCCATGGGAGCAAACACGGCATTGTGTAGGTGCATACTCTGCAGAACATTGTAACGGGTCCTTTAGCACATGTTTAAAGTAAAACTCAGATTTAAGCATCACTGATAACAGAATAATCCAGGATGCGGCATCTGGAGTTCTGACAAATACTTTATACACCAAGTTCCAGACAGCAAGAGGTGAGGGAAGTGCAGGAAGGAGGTGGTTTAAATGACAAAGTCTGCTGGCACATTACTTCGACTTTTTTTCAGTCATAACTCAAGTGAAATACTCCGTCTCTAGGTGTCCAACACCATCCTCTCAAAAAAGGAGAACACTGTCTGTGAAGAACTGCAGACAGAAGTGCTACTGCAAATTCCAGGTGTAACGACACCTGTTGTTATGGGTGAATTAAAAACCCAACAGAACAACACATCAGGACAAAAGCGATTTGCTCAAAGTTACAGAGCAAAAGCTGTGGCAAAGCCTGCAGTACAACCCAACCATCCCAACTCCCAGGATACATTTTAGATGAAATTAAAATCCCCTGGTTTAGGGATTGTCCTGATTCTTTAAAAAAACAAACCCACATTTATTTAAATGTGATTTGGGAATAACAGTATCCGAGGTGTTGAGGGAGTCAGAAAGGAAAACCCAAGTCTGTCTACAGGGAAGTTATCATTTAACACTCCCATGATTTTGTTCAGTAAAGTGATCTTAAGGTTTAAAAAAATAAAAGGTACTGCCTTCTGAATACTTCATCAATTACAAGCTTCCTCCTTTGCAGCTCAGTCACTCTGTCTATTTTCCATTTGAAATGTTCGGGATTTTCCTGTGAAGATGAAATAACTACGACCGTCGATTCAGGTATCAGATTTTCTAGTGACGGTTTTGGACAGTAAGCCCAAGAGATGAAATCCCAAATCCACAGCAGCAATTTTTTATTAGAAAAACAGATGCTCAGTGGAAAAAAGATCCTGTTATGTGACTGGGGGGATGTAGAAGGAATTTTTTGTGTGCTGCAAGACCACGAACACCCACGCGTCTCTAATTAGAACCGCATCAAAGTATCTGATGTTCTGCTACCTACACCTCGCCAGGAAAAGACAGCGTGATTCACCAACACCCTCATCTTTCTCACCCTGTCGTAGCTTTCTTCAAAAGACCCCCAGGTTTCAAACGCGAAACCCCCTTTGCAGGAGGAAATTAACTGACCAACTAGAAGATGGTACTGCTACGTCTTTTAGCGAAACGCAAGGTAGCAGTACACCAGGTAAAGCTGTCCTTTACTGAAATATCCCTTTAAGTAGCAGACAACAAAAGCTGTTAAAACAAAAATATTAGGAATAATTTCCCATCATACTTACTGGATCAAAGACCAACATTCTGCAAAGGAGATGAACGGCTTCGTGGGTAGCTTGACTGGAAAGTGTATATAGGACAGGAAGGGATGGCTGCAGGGGAAACAGGAGACAGAAAAGTACAGAGAGTCGTGCTGTCAGATCCATCAGCAGGAAAACACACACAGCCCGCGTTATCGTACAGGCCAAGGACAAACTTCTCGGCAAAAAGAACAGGCACTACCCAGCGCTTCCCAACGAGACTAACCGCTGCCACAGTACTCAGCAATTGTAACGGAGATCTAACTGAACTGTTTCCTTAGTTCAGATGCAATCCCCGGACAAACCCACATTTTATTTATTTCTTTTTCTGTACAGACCCCACTTTAAGCTGTAGCTGCTCAGGGGTTTGATTAATGCATCAATTCCAGTGTTTCATTTTTCTCATCTCCATCACTGCCAAATTATGGATTACTGTGCTTTTCCTTACCCAGGCGATCCGTATCGAACCGGCAGCGACATCCAGCACAATTACGATGACCTTCAGGCACGCAGCGTTTTACAGGGAGAGAAATAGGGCACTGCCGGGGCTTAGGGGGCTGGGGGAGGGGAGCGGGGCATTAACCCGTGGTTAGAAAACGCTGGAACAACCCAGAAGCTGGGGGCAGCCGCGCGGTTCCTGCTCAGCTCAGCCCCACAAACCCAGCTCTGCGGATCCTCTCCGCCCCCATCTCCTCGCTTTCCCCGCACTCCCAGGCACGGCAGCCTGCCCAGTCTGAAAGTTTCCAGTTTGGGTGAGAGTGAAAAAACCTGCAGCACAAATACACGAGTACAGATGATAAAGACCGGGGACACCCAGCCCTGTATGGGGACAGGAGCACACGACCCTCCGCACAGCGAGGGACCCGAGGCACAAACCCCGGCAGCCGTGCTGGGGGCACCGGGATTATCCGGCTGCGGGCACAGAGACAACCGCTGCTCCAGCCCGGCAGCGCCCAGCTCACCCAGGAGAGAGTATTTTAACAGGGTTTGACCCAACACATAAAATTGCCATTTGACAGCTCTGAACATCCTCTCTAGCCTGAAAGGTTCCTGGGACTCTGGCATGAAACGTTAACACTAAAATGGCAAAATGTGAAGAACCCCCTGTCCCCACATTCCTAACGTGTGTACTGCCTGAAGTTGCCCAAAATAAAAAAAAATTAATCAACAATAATGTTACATGCCATTAACTTCAAAGCATTAGCTATATCCTAGACTCTCTGGAATGAGCTTCAAAGATTTTTTTTTTTTTTAAGCCACAACAATGTCAGTTTCCAAAGTCAAGTGAAATATTTTCCTGCTCAATTGACATTATTCCTGTTCCTATTTAAAGAATGGCAGCAGAGCACACGACAGTCTTCAAAGTAAACGGAGTGTTGTAAAACAAGGGAACAGTTATTCCTCTGAAGTGAAGGTGGGGAAAAAGAAAAGATGGGGGAAAGGAAGTCTCAGTTTTCACACTTAGAAGAAAGCAAAACCACAAACCTATTGAAAAAAGAAACCCAAACCCCCAACCGAAGGGAAAAAACTCTAGCGATGAGGACAGGCTCTGCTGCAAAGAAAACTCCTACTCCAGCTACAGAGTGTGTTACTTCCAAATCCAACACTCTGACATTTCTTTCTTTTTCGAGGAAACAGACCATCACAGACACTTGCAGCCACACACCCACCCCTCTGTATTCCTCCCAGGAAAACCCACCAGCGTTCACAGCACCAGGGAGCGCAGGCGATGGGAAGAGCCACCAGGGCAGGACAGCGAGTGCTCCAGCAGCGCCTGGGATTAATTACCATCGAGACGTGGGAGGAACACACAGCAGAGATTACTAAAGCATTCTGCGTGACATACAACCAACCCACTGAAAGCCAGCGAGGGCATCGATGGGGCAACGTTCACGGGCCAGCCTGGACTTGATACGACACCTGCACGGACCCGCGGGACTTCCAGAACTGCACTAACTCTGCTCGGACTTCTAACGGGTATTGCATCTGGCAGGCATCTGTTGCCTCTACCTGCTTAGCCAAGCACAGGAGTAGCAGTTATCCACGCTGTACACTTGTCAGTGTATCCAAAACCTCCCCCTCCGCAGTGCCATCGCTCTAAGCTAACCCCCGAGCTAAATACAGCACCGACGCTCCACGCCGTGGTTTCTAAGGGCAGTCTGTAGGACAGGAAGCTGTACATTTGGTAACTTCATATTATTTCTTATAATTAATAAGGACCACCTACACAGAAAAGCACTGCCACCTAAGCACTGTGATTACGCAGGTTTCCCACCCTGGGGCAGGAAGATATGATTCCATTCCTTCTTTATGGAAGCGGCAGGACCCCGTACAAACGAAGGATGCGCTTTTTGTGCTACACTTACGTCTGCAGCTCGTCTGCCTTTCAACAGCATCTGCCCGTGCACAGCTTCTGGGGGCAGCACCTTCTCGGCAAACTGCAACCAAGTGCACTGCTAGAGACCGACTTTATCAATTCACTTCAATTTAGTTGGAAGTAAAATTTTCAAATACAAGGCTGACAAAGAAGTCTATGTAGTATGCAAATTTTCATCGTGCCAACACACGGTGGGGTGGTTTCTTTACATCAGAAACTTCACGCGCTGATCTATTTTTACAGAAAGCAGCAAAATGCTTTAGCCCTTAACTCCTACTGCGCTCACCTACCTCGATTAAAAATAGTTTGTGCGACAAAGTAATCACCAGCTTCTAGCTCGGTTCTCTCTCCCTATTAATCTAATTAGGAACCGGGTAACATTTACCTATTTATAACCAGCAAAATCTCCACTTTAAAAGATGAAAAGGCACAAATTTGCATTCAGACACGAAAAGTGCCCGCAGTTGAAAACAGAGAAATATCATTCAAAAAATCAGCCAGATGCACTGTAACCCCTCCTTCCAAGCTGCGGACGAGCTCCAGAGCGGGCTCAGCTCCTGTGGCACTCCGCGAAGAACGAACCTTGTTTTCCTCAAGAGACACAGAACTAACTCCTTACAGTTCATCTCCTGTGACTCAGCGGCTATCGGACATCAAATCTGTATAGAAACCTTTCGCACCACTGCGCCTCACTCGCTTTTCAGCATTCCCGTCATCCCCCGGCTCCAGAGACGCGGAGCTGCAGCAGCTCGGACAAGGAGAGCCCCGGCACTGGGATGAGAGATCAGAAGACATTCTCGCACCTGTTTCAGTCCTGGCTGAAACATCCTGGTTTAACAAACCGAACAAGACTAACAAATAAATCCCAGAGTTCTTGCTTGCTACTACCAAGAGCACAACTACTGCACTTCGGAAATCTCAAGCGATATCAAATTATCAGGATTTAAACCCAATGTGTTCTATAAAGTGTCTGGAAGCATTTGTATATTGTTACATGTTTTTATGTATAAACTACAGTGGATGTATTTTTACCAGCTTCAATCACTATAAAACTTTTTTTTTTTTTAAACATCTCAAACCTTGAAAGTGCAGGACTACATGCTCAAAAGTTACAACTCTCCTAGCACGTGATAGCAAAAAAAAATAAAATTTATTTGTTTTAAAAGTGGTAGAGAAAGTCTTAAGGAAATCCTCCTATTATTAAAAGAAAAAAAACCTGTCATAAAATGGAACAGAGACAACTCGATGTAATGAATCAAAAGCGCCAAGGAGGCAGATCTCCCCCATGTTAATAATACGGCAGAACATCCTCAGCGCTCACTCCTATTGTGGCGAGCAGATGTTTGAGAAATCACTTCAACATGCAGAAAATAAAGATGCAAACTTAACTGCTGGAGAGATCTGATGTATTAACGTGTACAGGTTATTAATTTTGTTAATTTTCACTATATAACAATCACAAAAATGACCACACTGGATGGACCCCTGCTTTATTACCGCACTATGCGTTCCTGCACAGCATTGCTCGGATCTATTAACCGCACCCTGCGTTTGCCCTTTTTATTGCCCCGTCAGCATAATGACATCATCCTGCCTTTTCTCTCTGGCTTGTGTTTTTTTGTTTTAATTAGTTTTTACTTCAGTGAAGCTGACAGTTGTATCTCGGTTCTCAGGATCCCGTTCAGCCTTTCGGGAACAGCGCAGGTCACTGCCCAGACACGCGAGGGACCCGTTGGTGATGCGCTGTTCACGGATCTGGATGACGGGTGATTTCCACCTCTAACGCCCCCGATCCTGCCAGTGCAGGAGCACCTCCAGAGCTCTCTGAACTACACCATCAATTTTCATACATGTCTCTTGTTAATATTATTTCTTAACTTTACCATCCTCATTCAAAACAGCTACCAAAACACTGTCGCTTCAAGAAAGGAGACTTTCACCTGTATTGGGTCAAACAGCACACACAAGCCAGAAACTCACTTTACTAGTGAAAACCTCGTGTCAAGAGTGCTCGGAATAACTGCACCCCCAGCCCATGCCACTGCAACAGCACAAGCACCTCTGCTCCTTAACTTAACCCAGCGCGCAGGCAGAGAGGCTCTGAGATTAAATATCCCAAGAATTCATGAACAAACACGCCATGGGAATTTAATCAAGATGAGAAACAGCGGGAGGATGCAGCACCATCCTGACTTGTGGGGGCCGAGTGAAGGATTGTCTTGAGCAAGAGCAAGGAAAGGCCGGCGCCCTGCAGCGGTACCTGTTTAT
>WKFP01014359.1:114814-146910 GCA_011057875.1 Pterocles orientalis
ACAGGAAGCTGTACATTTGGTAACTTCATATTATTTCTTATAATTAATAAGGACCACCTACACAGAAAAGCACTGCCACCTAAGCACTGTGATTACGCAGGTTTCCCACCCTGGGGCAGGAAGATACGATTCCATTCCTTCTTTATGGAAGCTGCAGGACCCCGTACAAACGAAGGACGCGCTTTTTGTGCTACACTTACGTCTGCAGCTCGTCTGCCTTTCAACAGCATCTGCCCGTGTACAGCTTCTGGGGGCAGCACCTTCTCGGCAAACTGCAACCAAGTGCACTGCTAGAGACCGACTTTATCAATTCACTTCAATTTAGTTGGAAGTAAAATTTTCAAATACAAGGCTGACAAAGAAGTCTATGTAGTATGCAAATTTTCATCGTGCCAACACACGGTGGGGTGGTTTCTTTACATCAGAAACTTCACGCGCTGATCTATTTTTACAGAAAGCAGCAAAATGCTTTAGCCCTTAACTCCTACTGCGCTCACCTACCTCGATTAAAAATAGTTTGTGTGACAAAGTAATCACCAGCTTCTAGCTCGGTTCTCTCTCCCTATTAATCTAATTAGGAACCGGGTAACATTTACCTATTTATAACCAGCAAAATCTCCAAATTATCAGGATTTAAACCCAATGTGTTCTATAAAGTGTCTGGAAGCATTTGTATATTGTTACATGTTTTTATGTATAAACTACAGTGGATGTATTTTTACCAGCTTCAATCACTATAAAACTTTTTTTTTTTTTAAACATCTCAAACCTTGAAAGTGCAGGACTACATGCTCAAAAGTTACAACTCTCCTAGCACGTGATAGCAAAAAAAAATAAAATTGATTTGTTTTAAAAGTGGTAGAGAAAGTCTTAAGGAAATCCTCCTATTATTAATGTTAAAAGAAAAAAAACTGTCATAAAATGGAACAGAGACAACTCGATATAATGAATCAAAAGCGCCACGGAGGCAGACCTCCCCCACGTTAATAATACGGCAGAACATCCTCAGCGCTCACTCCTATGGTAACTACTATTGTGGCGAGCAGATGTTTGAGAAATCACTTCAACATGCAGAAAATAAAGATGCAAACTTAACTGCTGGAGAGATCTGATGTATTAACGTGTACAGGTTATTAATTTTGTTAATTTTCACTATATAACAATCACAAAAACGACCACATTGGACGGACCCCTGCTTTATTACCGCACTATGCGTTCCTGCACAGCATTGCTCGGATCTATTAACCGCACCCTGCGTTTGCCCTTTTTATTGCCCCGTCAGCATAGTGACATCATCCTGCCTTTTCTCTCTGGCTTGTGTTTTTTTTGTTTTAATTAATTTTTACTTCAGTGAGGTTGACAGTTGTATCTCTGTTCTCAGGATCCCGTTCAGCCTTTCGGGAACAGCGCAGGTCACTGCCCAGACGCGCGAGGGACCCGTTGGTGATGCGCTGTTCACGGATCTGGATGACGGGTGATTTCCACCTCTAACGCCCCCGATCCTGCCAGTGCAGGAGCACCTCCGGAGCTTTCTGAACTACACCATCAATTTTCATACATGTCTCTTGTTAGTATTTCTTAACTTTACCATCCTCATTCAAAACAGCTACCAAAACACTGTTGCTTCAAGAAAGGAGACTTTCACCTGTATTGGGTCAAACAGCACACACAAGCCAGAAACTCACTTTACTAGTGAAAACCTTGTGTCAACAGTGCTCGGAATAACTGCACCCCCAGCCCACGCCACTGCAACAGCACAAGCACCTCTGCTCCTTAACTTAACCCAGCACGCAGGCAGAGAGGCTCTGAGATTAAATATCCAAAGAATTCATGAACAAACACGCCACGGGAATTTAATCAAGATGAGAAACAGCGGGAGGATGCAGCACCATCCTGACTTGTGGGGGCCGAGTGAAGGATTGTCTTGAGCAAGAGCAAGGAAAGGCCGGCGCCCTGCAGCGGTACCTGTTTATGAGGACCCCTGAGTATGTGTGCCTTGGCGCCTTCGCAAGCCGTCCTCATTGCTTCCAGCGACGGCGTTCCCAACAGGTCTGTGATCAAATCCAGCTGCAGGTATAAGAGTTTTAAGAGGTCTGATTTCATTTATCTAGATGCATGTCATCATCAACAAAAGCAAGCTCGAGGTTCAAAATGCATCAGCATCACTGATCCCATGAAACGATGCGGTAGAAAGATTTTTAAAGGGAAATTTAATTTTACCTGCTGTATGGGACTCTGTGCCTGAAACAATATTCTTCGCCCGAGTAATTCTGCAAAGATACAGCCTACAGACCAGATGTCAATAGCATTGCTGTAGTGACGGCTGCCCATCAGGATTTCTGGAGCTCGGTAATACTGAGTGACAACTTCCTGAGTCATGTGACGAGATTCATCTAATTCTTCCACCCTGGCCAATCCAAAATCACAAATCTAAATTGAGAAGGTAAATAAAAAAATTAAAATAACCAAAACACTTAATGCATTTCAAATAGGTAACCTTCTGGTAACGCAGCAGGAAATTCCAAACCAGCATTTAAATAAATCAGATAATCTGCTGTAACTGCACAGCAAAGGGAAAGGGGAACAGGAAGAAATTAGGCTACTTTGTTCCACATCCCTTTAAACTTTCTCCAATTTTATTTGAAATCGCAGTACATTTTTAGTTGGCACTACAATATCATCTAAAAGATTAAAAAACTTTGCTCTAAAAAAATACATATTGCCAAGCTCTGGGCGGAAAATATTTCATCCCAAACCAGACTTTGTTTGTTCGTGATGTGCCTCAACACACTACAGAAAGATTCAGCCTCTACTCACTCGGGCTTTGAGAATTTTTAAAAATTTATTGAACCAGAAGGGTTAAGAAAACAGACCAAAACTTTCAGAATTAGAACGCTTAGCACATTGGTGTAAACACAACTCAATTCTTTATATTTGGCACAACTATACAACACCCAAAGGTCATATGCCCGAGAAGTCAATGGAAGAGTCTCGGGCATTCTGCATCACCCTTGGGTTGGCGAGCACGCTGCCCACCGACATCGCAACGCCGAAAGAACCTGCCGGCCCTCCTCAGCTGCTGAGGGCACAATGATCCCACACAAGCCAAACAAAAGAATCACATCGGCCTCGCTTTGATAGATTGGGGGAGAGGTGGGGAGAACAGGGGAAAGGAAGGTGTTTTGTTTATAATTTGTAAAGAATCTGGGGGATTTTTTTCTTTTAAAATTACTTTCAGAAAAGTGTTCATATTAACCATTTTGTTTAAAAAGAATAACAACTGCTTAGTAATGAACAGCACACACATACGGACATTTTCAATAAATTCAAGTAGCACCTTAAGAACACAGTTGCTGTTCACAAGTAGGTTCCCTGGTTTAATGTCTCGATGCAAAATGCCAGCAGAATGTAGATATTTCAGACCTGAAATATTAAACGAAATGAAAATAAATACCTTTCTTTTCCTTTTAAAAGAAGTTCAAGGCTGACAGCATTTTCCTGGAAGGTTTTGAAACTCCTGATCAGCAAAGACTTTGCCATTGGCTCATGTTTCATACACTTCCAGTCTCTAGCGTACACTCATCCAACGAAAGGAGAAAACTCCTGGTGCATACAGACTAGCAGGGCAAGTAACTTAAGTAGTCTCTTTTTTTTTGGGGAAGCCATTGGGGAAGTTTCTAACACTTGGGTGGTCAGGAAAGCAAGATAACTGATGCTTCCCGTGTGCTCCTGCTGGCCCTGAAGCCGTCCTTCTGAGCACTTTAAGAAAATGAAAGCAATGTAGAAAGCACCTCAGTAAAAGCACAGTGGAGGAAAGTACACCAACATGGACTTGCTGATGCACGTGAACTACAGGAGCAGACAGAGCCTGGGAAATGGAAAAATGGCCATAATTCATGTAGGGTCAGAGAGAGCAGAGACAAATCACAGCATTAAACTGGGGAACACCAAGCTCTCAGGTTAAACACCCGGGCAAATGGAATGAGAATTAAAGGAACTCTTGAAAAAACTTTAACTGGCAGTTTAGCATTACCATTTGGACAAAAATTGGGAGTTTTGAGTGTTCCCCCAGTCATCAAACTCCGTAATCACAGAGGCACAAATCCTTGTGGCCCTTCAGGGGTGTAACGCTTTTCTCTAGCGCAACAGGTGCCGGGAACAGCCCACATTCCTTCTGGACAGAATTCAGATTTCTTTGCCCTGTTCCTAATGAATATGATCTACTATCTATTCACTACAAAATTAACTGTTTACTTTCAGCTTATTCCAGTGAAAATACTCAAATAAAGCCAATGGGAAAGCAACTGGCCTAACACTGATCAGGTGTTCAGAAGACAAGCACATTAATCTCATTTCTTGGATAAAAGTTCCCAAAGGGACAAAAAAAAAAAAAGTTTAAAATTACTTTAGTGGGCTGTTTTGGAATACCGTAAACCAGGCGGTTCTCCAGAACACCCGAGGTGGGGATAGTCACATTTATTTACCAATCTGGCTCAGCCCAGGCGTCCTTTCTGTACCTTGATGCAAAAAGCACTGGAGGACTGTTAAAAAACACACACCCACCTCAAGGCTCTCACAGGCCAGCGAAAAAGCCTTTGCAGCTGAAGGTCTTGCCACCATTACCCATGGCTAGGATGGCAGGCAGCAGGGCTGGCATATCCTTATAACTAGAATAATCAATGCTCGCTATTCATTCATAGGGTAAAATAAAAAGAACGAGTTTCTGTGGGAAACTTACTCAAGATGAGGATGTCCTGAGAATAAACATTAAGAAACAGAAAAGAAAAAAATACTACTACTACATAATTTTCATTACATTTAAAAGCAGAAAAATTACCTCTTAAAATCTGGTAAAGAAAAACTTTGACATGATCCGAGCTGAGTGGCTGAGGAGAGACGATAATCTTATGGAGGTCACTCTGCATCAACTCAGTGACAACATATCTTCGGTTTTTTAGTTAAGGCAAAAGCAGAAAGTCCAGCACATAGTCTCTTGAAACATTGACTCTAACTCCTAGGAACCTGAGCTCTTACACATCAGAGCTACTGAGCAAAAAAGAACAAAGCTCCTTCAGAGGTCAAGTCTCCAGACTCTTACAAGAACGAAAATAAAAAACGGGGTGTGAAAGAAAACAGATTACTCGATAAAGTAGCGTTTGCATTGAGGCAGTTGTTACAAAATTATTCCAAAATCAAATTATGACTCAGAAAACAAAATAAAATTAATGTAATTAATAGCATCTGAAACTTTTACATTTTTCCTTAAGATTGGAAAACCACAAACTACAAACAACTGAAGCAGCATCTTCAGAGATGGCGCACGCGGCCAAGGTCGTGCAAAAGATGAAGGAGAGAGTTAGAAACACAACTGCATCTCCTGGGCCCCCATCCAGGGCCTCCCCCACTGCCCCAGGTCCACGCACAGTTCAAGGTGAGGCAGCTCTCAGCCCCCCAGGAGGACAAACCGAGCAGCGTAAGCACCAGCAACGGCTCCCCTGCCCTCCTCCAGCCGGGCAGCACCCGAACGCTGGAGCCTGCTGAGGTTTACCTTCCGCTCCGCAGCAAGAAACGGGGCTCTGCCGGGCAGGGGAGCGACGATTCACTTCGGCTTGTCCCCTGTACGAGCTCTGGACGTGATGAGCTCGTCGACCTCAGGGGGGTATTTTTACGAGCGTGCCGTCCTGACCTTTCCTCGGAAAGCAGAGCTAAGCAGGTCAGCGCGGAGGGTTTGGGTTTGTTTGGGTTTTAAATCTCCCCAGCATCCCGGAGGAGCCTTCCCGTGGGTTCAACGCTCTTTGTAACCGGCTCTGCTACACACCCACTCGGACACAGAACAGCAAACTGACTTATCTCGGTACCACAGCAAGCAAACCAGCTGCAGCAGAAACTTCTGCTTGTTCTTCCCATTACCACCAGTTAACTGGCACAGCTCAAGCTGCACTTTTAATTGTGTAAGTTAAATATTGCCAACTTTTTGACAAAAAAAAAAAAATTAAAATAATTAAAATTACACTCATAAAGAATTCATAAAGAAAAACCCAACCCTGCAGTACCACAATTTCTATCCCTCTAATTTTTCTGTTCCTTTTGCAAAGGCCCCCTCAAATATTCCTAGCAGCCTTCTAAAATTTGGGATTTACCTTAGGGCTGCAACAAATCTTTATATTTCATTTTTAATGTAAAATATTAAAAAAAAATCCATAAGCATTACTCCGCACTTTGTTACGGTAAGATTTTTGTTTTGCTACACCACAAATCCTCCTAAATCTCAATCCCGAGCATAATGTCTCCCAGATGTCTCAACTAGTTGCCATGCCAACTAAAGCAGCTTAAATTAAATGAGGGCCTGAAATGGCACCTGCACCACTCCAGGTCTGCGGCGCATTAAATAAAGCTCTCTTGACAGGGGCTCAGAGGTGCCATTAACTTGAACAGCAGCTATCTGATTATTGTCTCTGGATAATTTAATGAAGGTCTCTAAACAAGAGCGAAAGCAGCACTTGTTTGATGTCCCTGCCTCCTGCACGCGTGGCAGCTTCTCCAACAGCTGGTACCCAAGCGGGTCAATGACTTTACCCCGGCCAGTACTCTAAACGTTTAGCACAAACACAGCACAAAACCTCCAGGGGATTTCAGGCAACCATCCTAACAGGTACCTGCAGTTGTCTCTCCAAGCCGAACCATAAAACACGCTGGCTACGAGGTGGTCACTGGAGCCGTAATACGCAGCCAAGCCGAACGTTACTGCCAGAGAGAAATTGCTGCTGACAGCTGTAATTAGTTAAGTAGCTGTATGAAATTAGAAGTACAAATGTACCAATTTGCTTCAGAATAATTATCAAGGCAAATGCACGGGACAAAAGCACTCCACGTACTCTGTCGACTGGCAGACCTGCTGAGTTGGTCAATTCCACAAAGCGACGGGGAAATTTTAAAAAGGAATAAATACACTCTGCGATGTGGAATTCTCTTAACGACTTGGATCCTTCTTTATTAGGTCTCTGCATACCTCGAAACTCCGTCCTACAGACTGTTTTCCTGGGGAGCAGCCAGCACTCTGGGAACAACTTCTGGGGTAGGTGGATTAGCTGGATGCTAACAGCGGAGTGGAGGAGCCTATTTGCACGGAACTGTAAGAAACATGCTTTAAAAAAACAAACAAAACTTTCTTATAGAAGTCAGGATTTTCTATAAAATGGGGACAAGGGGTTTTCTCTGCAGTTATACTTGGTTTCCCATGAGGATCATATCAAGCTGAGTTTGTGATACTACCTCTGCTCTCTTCTCTTTGCAGACTTTATAGCTTCCTAGCAGAAATATTTCTATAACATCCTCATTTCGTATCAATACCCGAAACATGAAAAAAAGACCTGGTCCACCTAAAAATAATGCAACAATTATTTTAAAAAATGTAATTAACCTAATGCCCATCTAAATTATTTTTTATGTTTTGCTGCCTTTCCTGGTATAGGTCAAATTACCGATACATCTGCCACCAGTTCACCTCTAACGACGCGATGTAGCAATGGCAATCTACGGCATGTGTCAAAGACCACAGACAAGCGACAGCAGCAGCGTTTTGGATGGATGTCATTTCAGAGAGGGGGAAAAAATAAAAGAGACAAATGTTTCACACCAGGAAGAAAACACTGCATCTCCATCTGAATCTTACTGCTGTGCAAGGTAAGGGCTTCAAAGCTCTTGATGAATTCCTAACACAGGAAAAATTCACCCTTTCCACCTAACTGAGCCCGGACACAACGAGAGAAGCACTTCGGCAAAGCACAGCTCCCTCCTTTCCGCTCCCGCGCAGTTTCCAAACTCATCGGGAGCTGGAGCTCCCAGCCCTCCACGAAAGCTCCACGTCGTCAGTCAGCTCTGAGTTAACGGCACTGGGATCAACCACCTGCAGTCTAACAGCACTGCACTTCGTATCACGGACAAGAAAATCACCGATTTCCATATCTAAATAATCGCACCTATGTATTTGTAAAACAAAGCCTGGATGCTGCGGGAGCTCTGTTTTGGGAAAGACAGCTACGTGCGGCACATCACGCCCGCGAGGCTGCGCACGGGCTTACGGCGACGCGTGTTCTCGGCTGCAGACCATGGTTAGCGAGAGTAAGGCTCACAGGTTCTCTGGTGCCAGCAGAAAACACGCGTCTGAAACGGAACGGCGAGCCATCCCCCGGAGGTACGGCAGGACACAGTCTGCAGAATACAGAAATCAACTCCACTGCTTCAGCACCAGTCTCAAAACTTCCTTCAGTTACTTAATTATTTCGCCTTGAGTTTACCTGAACTTGACACTCAAAAGGGAAATACGGTTAAAGCACTTCTGGCAGATCACTATTCTGGTATTTTACAGGGCTTACGGCCAGATGCAGTGCAATTATCGAATACTTTCATCAGTATTGGTATCTTACCAATTCAACCTCTTCTGCACAAGCTCGTTTAGTGCCCACATACACTTCTGCCTGATTTAAAAATAAATTTTTATGATGGGAATATACCTGCACCTAGACAGAGCTGATGCCAAGAGCGACACTCTCAGTACCAGGCAATATCATCCAACTACACTGTGCAAACACTGGAATAAAGGTATTACAACTTTACCGCTGAATAAAGGAAAATTTTAACCCAAGGCAAGAGACCCTCGTGTCAGAGAGAGAACAGAGCTGTTCGGGCAGACAGCTCATTAAAGCAGATGTCTGGGACTCTCTCGTACAGTTTCCTGGTTTGACAGTAACACCACCACACTTTCATTACCCGTAAAATCACGTCACGCCGTTCTGTTCTCATGAATATCTAGCGAGAATCTAAGTCGCAATCCTGCCTGATCCAAGAACATGAACTGTTGTGTCACCAGCTGCAGCCCGTACCTTCTACGCAGTATGCTAATCCTCTTAATCCTTGAGGTCCCTGTTCAATTTGTTTGTGTGCGTGCCCGGAGGAACTTGCCGCGATGACATTTCAGACGGGTACTCAAACAAGGAAACCCTTTCTAAGGACGCTGTGAAAGAACAGGAAAAGCCTGAGCACACGCTGCTTGGTACCCCAGCAGTGCTGTCGTTGTCCCTTTCACCGGCTGGAGGAGCCAAACCTCACCTTGACCCTGCCTGCCCTCCTTCACCCTGCGCAGAGGAGGGGTTTACTCCACAATATGTCAGAGAACAGTTCTTACACCTCTTAATAAGGTCAATGGGAAGAAACTGCTGCACACCTTTGCTTTTACTCGTATTAAAATCTTTCCAAGTCATTATACAAGACTGACAAAGGCTATGTCCTTTCAGCTGCTTCTAATATTCACTTTAATGGAAAAAGTTTTCAAAAAATTACTATAGAAACTTAGGATAGTTCTTGGAAGAGAATGTCTGTGTACCTCCAGCTGCAGAGTTCAGTATCACAATCCCTTGCAGAAAATATTGTAAATCTAAGCTGCTGAAACGAGCACTGGAAAAAAGAGAGCTATCAATCAGTTCAGTGAAGAATTAGCGGATATGGTCATTGTAATTAAATGCTTTTCAGATGCTCCAGAAATGTCACTATTTACCTTAATAACTGATAGGCTTTAGAGCCAGGTCAGCCCACCTAGGAACACAGGCAGAACCCAAACAGAACCAAACATCGCCCAAGCTTCTGTGCCAGGGATTGTACTTCTGCCCCACCAAGGTAAACTGATGACTGCAGGGAGAAGCCTCGAACTTCAGCTTAATGATGAACTGAATGACGAACATATAAAAGCTGAAATTCACTAACAACCTCCTTTCAATTTATTTCCTCAAGGCAGACATCTAGAATAATATCTGCCCCATTATCTATTCATACTTGCACGAGGTGATATTGGCAAAAATATCAATACCCGTATAAGATGTTAAACGCCCACAAGGATTTCCAATCGAAAACCTCATTGTACATTCAAATCATATCTCCATCTAAAGGTTTGCAAAGAATTGGCATTCTAAAACAAACCTCTCACTAGACTAAAATTCCTTTATTCATCAGCAGTTTCCTAAGAAATCTTTTAATTTATCATCAAAAATTTTAAGTCAGTTTTACAGTGAGGTCCCTTTGGAAAATCTACTTTGCAATTCTCACTAGACATTGAAGAATTGAAACCAGCTCTGCCAGTTCATTTGCAACACTCACGTCATTTTAGTCACTCTTTTACCGGTTTTTTCTTTTCCCGAGAAGGGCACTATGACTCCTTAGAAAGAATACAGGAAATCAAGCAGTGCTAGCTCAATCCCTTTAGCACTTTGATCCCAAATGAATAGAACTTATTGTAAAAATGGAACATCACTGCATCTTTAAGAACTATACTAGTGGATCAACAAAAGAAGTTTTTACAACTCCATCCCCCAAATACGGAATACAGTTACCTGATCTTCTTAAAATGAATCCGAAATAACTTCTCCTTATACTACAGTGAGCAGAAGCACATGCAATTAAAAATGTGCATTTAAAGTGATCCATCTATCCACTCACTCTGCTAATGAATTTGAGGGTCGTAAGCACACTTACTGCACTTATTTCAACGGAAAGGAGAAAGAAGACCACCCAAAGCAAATGGGCTTCTATCACCAACACTAGTCAAGAAATTCAAACAAATAAAAAAAAAAAGACAGCCCTATAAAATACTAGTCAGAATGACTTAAAATCAGTTAACCATGAAGGAAACTAACATTTCTGGTTTTATATTCCAAACTTGGCAGTAGCTAAGCTCATAAAAATAAGCTTATCCCATTCCAATCACAGAACCACAGAATGTCAGAGATTGGAAGGGACCTCGAAAGATCATCTAGTCCAATCCCCCTGCCGGAGCAGGAACAAACGTTCTTGATTGTACAATTACAGGGAAGGAGTAATCCTTAACCTAGATCTGATTTATAACTCAGATGACTTGTTACAAAACCAGGGCATCGAACTAGTGCAAGTAACCAAACCAGTTTGTGAAGGCTCCTCATACACTGTTCACATGAAAGACGTATCAAAGCAAAAGAGCTTCATCTAACACTCAGACAAAAAGCCCCGGTATAGCACAGCGATGTCTTCAGTCAATGAGTTTGTTTATCAGCCAGTAAATCATGCTGTACTTTGGTTAAAACCACCGTTCCCAAAATACACCTACTTTCTTCACCAATCAATTCAAGGTATTATAAATAGATCAAACCGTATTTCACCATGTTCAGTTTATCTAAAAATAAAGAATGACAATTTTCCACCCATTAATTGTCTTGTAAAGTGGGTCACACAAAAAAGCAGTTAAGGCCTATCAGTAATTAACGAACAACCTTCCAAAGTCTCACCACGAGAGGAAGGTGAGGCACTCGAGCACCAAGCAGCTCCACTGACGACTGACACCAACAGAACGAAGCTACTCGTAGGGCAGGTAGAACAGACGATGTGGACACCTGTGGGACAGGGCACTATTGGTTTTTTAAACCTAACTATTACGATACCTCCAGGGAACAGAAAAAGCTCTCAGGGCTCAACTACAATTGTATAAAAGCTACAGAATTTTAGAAAATAAACCCAAATCCTCAATCATAACGCTTTATATATGCTCCTGAATGTGTACGCACACATTTTCAGATGAAAATTGATGGGCAGGTGTCATATATAAGCTTATAACAGACATTTCCTTATGCCCTGCCTGATTTACCAGGAGATTTTGGTAACGGTTTTGGTTTGGGGAGGTGGTTTGTATTTGCACAATTTGGTTGTGAATTATAACCTTGAAAGACTGCAACCAAAGCTGTAAAAGGAGCAGCAGTATAATGAGATGACACACAGTTGAATACGCTGTGATTCAAGTGTTTGCTTTCAACAATTCAGCACTGAGTTTAATTTTCAGTGTTTGCTTTTGGGGTTTTCCATAGAAAACACAAAGTCTATGAGCTGACCTCAGCTGTACGGCAGATCCCTGTACTGAAATGCTAATTCGATAACGGCAATGTCAATCTGTGAGGGTATTTGATTATCTGCTCTCTAAAATATCGCTTTTACTAAAGTCTACAAAGGACATTTTGTTACTAACAGCTTGTTGTGAAAATACCCAAACAGTTCATAAAACTCTGCAAATAATCCTAAAACTGTTATGGGCAGGATTCTGGTGAAGGGCTGTTCTCCTACACACAGAGAGTATAAAAAAATAATCTCATAAAAAATTCTCAAAAATTGGATCTCAGTAAGTTAAATCTTTCAAATAGCATAAAGAAGAGAACAGACAGCGGGATTAATCTAGGCAGACAACCTTTACTATGGTTCCTGGTCTGTCACCAGGAAAGCCTCTGCAGAGAATTGCCCCTAGTTAAAATATTTTGTTGTTCCAAATCTCACACTATTTCTAGATGCTTTCTGTTCCATAAAAGTCTATACTTAACTCACTGCATTAGAGTAATTTCTAGCAATTTAAAAACCAAAGTACTAAAACAACCTGCTTGGAGTCACAGAACTTCTTTCCCAAACAGAGCCAGTAGGAATCCACCCAGCCCATCGTCTGACTTTTCAGTATTTCAGAATGGAGAAATTCCCAACCCCAAAACCAGAAGATAACCCGAAGTTTGAAAAAGGAAAAAAACAAACCATGACATTCTGATGTCAAGGTACGTACTAAAATTCACTTTTATAATGCAGTGACCCACAGAGAGCGTGCGCCTTTGCACCAGTGACGGGTCAAACAGCACACACGTCTGTGCAAAACCTCTTTTCTCGGTCAAGATAGAGGCTGAGCACGGAAAGCCACAACCCAACTAGTCTGCGGAAACATCCTGAAAAGTCATGGTTTCGAAGCATGTGACAGCAGCACTCTCTGAAAACATCAGATGGTATTTTAAGGTACTAATCACTGCGAGGAAGTTAATGACTCGATATAATTTTTAAAGAACTATTTGGGGGGAATCCCCACTAGCAGCAGCAGTACGCGTTGGTAAATACCACAATGCTCCCCATTTACTGGCTCTGACATATTCAGAGCTTCGTGTTCGACCTGCACCGTCTCATCTCCAATGTTAACAATAACGAAGAGGTCCTGATGGGACAGATACACTCCTGCAGATAAAACTGTTCAGATACAGACTCGAGGTTTTTGTAGTTCTGTTGCAGAGATTCCACCAACTACTTGCAGCTTCTACACTAATGAAAACGACACCTACCTCAATTAGAATGCTCTATTTTATATTTAGGATACATTTCTTCAAAATAGTCAATGTGTGGAGGCTGGAGTATGTCGAGGGCAGAGAGTACCTAGGAAACACCACACAAGGTCAAGACCTGTCCCAGTCAAACAAAACCAAATCCCTTTCAAAAAGACAGTCAGGCTGCCCCTTTTTACAGAGCTCAGCTTTATTCTACCCCACGCAGACAGACAACATTCTGTCTCACTAGATATGTGAATTTAACAGCCCACCAAGTCAGACACTCTGTACATTCAGGGTCTCTTTTTTTTTTAAAATTCAATAAACTTTTCCCAGCTGTTCATATACCACCTTAAAAGCACACATTTATCTACCCAATAAAAATGCATTTATTTCAAGAACATATATAACCATAAAATATTTGAAAGAAATAATTCTAGTAGAGAAATCCAAAAGGAAAAGATATCACACTTTGTTCTTCCTTTCACCTTTCAGAGTTTTGTGATGTACTAACAAATGGGAACTACAAAACCCAAAGCTGTTCTCATTCTGAATTAGCAGCTCAGCACTCTGTGCAAAGCAAAAAGGTAGAAAAGCAGCAGCAAAGGATTTATGTCCTCTCACAGAAAAACTGCCTTGGTGCAGTCTTTTAGATCCTGTCCAGGAATACCTATGACATCTAGGCAAAAACATACGACTGCTTACAGAGCTGCTTTTAATTAATTTTATAGTCCTCAGTAAAATCTTATCCATAACGAAGACCCTGGAGAGGAGCAGTTTGAAGCACCAGTTCAAAACCAGTCTCGTCCCAGAATCCACCTCCCAAGGAGCGGTGGTAGTGCTGGGGGGGACTCTGCAGTCTGGTACAAGCGAGGCAGTCCGCATGATTGCTCAGATAAAAAAAGGTAAACTTTAAAACAGGAGGAAAAGCAATGAAATAAGGTTCTGGAACGGACACTCCCTGAGCCCGTTCCACTAGGAGATGGTACTCCCAAGATGCTCCCAGCTGCTCCTCAACAGGAGAGCTCACCACAGCCACAGCTGCGCTTGGGGAACAGTTTCTGTTGGTACTATTTGAATCACTTTGGACACAGCTCTGTGGCTCAATTAAAAAAAATTTAAAATGTTTTAACTTAACCTAGCTGATTTTACCCAAAGCAGACTTGGGAGTGCTGGCACAATCCCTCTGCTAGAGCTGAGAGAGCAATAAACTCTACCAAAGGGGAGAGGAAGATGGAGTAAGGAAAAGCTTGGAAGAGAAAGCATCTCCAGCTGGCATAGCTTGGTGCAGATTGACATTTACCCAAAGCCTAAAATAAGATTAGGTGGAAGTGTATTGCCTATTTGCAAACATTTTGGAAGGGAAATTATTAATACCCTTAGATTCTTGATAATTTCATTTTTTATAGTGTTTGCAACAGTAATGTCTGAGTTTCCAGGAAATCTGATAACCACAAAATTAGAGAGCTTTTAAAGCATTTTAGGTATTCTATAACTTTAAAAGAAAAAACTACTTCTGTTATAGATAGCTCCATTTCACAATTAGGCTTTATCAAAGACTTCGAAATGACTTTGAATTTACTTACGTTGTCATGCTTAAAAAAACACAACATCTTCAACTCCCGGAAGACCCTTTTACAAGAGACCAAATTTTGGAAGACGTTGGGCATCTTTTTGAGTGCAACTCTCTTTCCATCTCGTGGATCTGTCACTGACCTACAGAACAGAAGATTCAGAACATCACATACTACTGTTAGACAGTTTTTCTAAATCAGAAAAGAATATTTTAGAGTTCTTATCATTCTCAACTTAGATGGTGAGTCAAAACAATGTGAAGACATTTCTAGGGAAAAGAAGCATTAAGCAAAGGGCGTTATCCACGGTACTACAGACTCTGTATCGGATGCAGCGTGATCGTTCCTTGGTCAGAGCACACAGACACACACCCGGGCAGCTCGGCGGCTGGACACACGAGCATCAGTGCATACAACGCCGGCATACCCGACAGGTCAGATCAACACCTTGAGCAGAGGAGCAGGTGTGATGATAAACATCTTCACCGCCCAGAAAAGACCTTACTAAGAGTAAAACATTTTCCCAGTTACACAGATCCGATTTTGTTGGGTCTACTGCTTTCTTCTTCCTTTCCTAAGAGGGCAAAAAATTTAACAATCCCATTCTGACAGGACACTGGCAAGTGCAAGGCTATTCCTTGATCTACCACTAAACCACTCCACATCCGGAGGATCGGCAGCACACGGAATCCAAGTTTCCACAAATGTGAAAGAGCCACGACACCCGTCCTGCTCCCACAGACCTTATGGGATGCAAGTACAGTAGTTCAGAAGTTATGAGGTGATTTGCACATGGCAAGTATTTTAGTTTAAAGTAATTAGATTCTGAAAATAGAATTTTGTAATGAGAACCATAAAACTAGAGCAAGGAGATTACGGTGCCTCAATTCCCAATCCCAGTTTTTCAGGTGAGACTTCTCAAACCTCACGACAAAACACAGTTTCTAGATCTTCAGTTGTCAGGAAACCTTCATTTTTTTCTGCACATTTTTACTGAGATGACCAAAATAACTTCCTTCTCCACGCAATGCCATAGCCACATAGGAACCTACACCCAGCTTTGTACCCTAATGACCACGTTTGTCCTCTAAAAGTCGCTGGTTTTTCTATTACGTGACTCTACTACAGAAGACACGGAAAGCTGCTGCTTTTGTCTCGGGTCCGTGTTGGTTTAAGCATCTAAATAAAAAATTACAATGGGATAATCAAATATCTGCCTTATCTCCAAGCACCACATCTGCCTTCCAAATACAAAACTATTGGATCAACCCAACAAGTCAGAAGCAGCCACTGACACCAGTGGTTGGGAGGCACAGGAGCACTCCCACCACACTTGCCAGAACCCTTGTTACTGGCCACGGACGTCGAGATTCTAAACCAGGGGCGGAGGGGGGCTCGGGACAGTCGATACCAGCCTACTTCTGTGCTGGAAAATGCAGGGCTGAAAAGAATCTGAAAAGGTCTCGTAATTCACAATGTGTTTCCTATTTTCTCCAGGACCTCTGCCCCTTGCCTGAACTGGAAAGAAAGGGAAGGAAAACTGGAAGAGCTACAGAAAAGCCGCTGTCAGTGCCGCCCAGCACTCACCGGGGCCAGCCTGAAATATCCCCCCACGCCGGACAGTAACTTCATCCCCAGCTGATGGGTAACCTCAAGGGGTGTATTTGCAAAACAAGGTTCTGTTCACCATGGGCAGGCACGTTTCGAGCTGCCGTAGCTTTGGGATTCAAGCAGAGGTAGATTCTGAATGACGCACAGCGGGGCCAGGACCAGGCAGCGGCTCACAAATTCATATAAACTTGATCCCAGCAGGAGCTGAGAGCTCCCACTGCTCACAAGGTCAAGCACCACTGATCAGCTAATTAGAGGTATTCTTCCCTCTTTATGAGACAGCATTTCTGGCACCCACAAGTTCTTACCAGGAAAAGAAGGAAAAAAAGGAAAAAGGAAAAAGGAAAAAGGAGCAAGCCACCAAACCTCTAACCTGTAAAAGAAAACTCAAAAGCTGCTGATTCCTGGGAATTAAATAGATATATTCTTGCTACAAAAACAAAGTGATAAAGTTTTATTCATAAAAGTTCTCACTGATTACACTGCAGATGCTACTGAATTTTTCCCTTCGGAGTTTTGTCGCTATTGCTGACCGCTGCCCACACCACACAACACTGCTGTCAAGAGGACAGTCACGGTTAGGGAAGGAATTCCACCAGTGGATCGCAACGGTGCCACACCAAAGTATCGCACAGATGAGAGACCCGAGACCTTCGACAACGTGAAATTTCCTCACGAATGGCTGTTAACACTGAGGCAGAAAAAGCACCTTCTTCAGCTGGTTATATTAAACAGCACAGTTAAAACAACAGTTAAACATCTATCTGGGCTATGAAAAAGAGTCTGTTTATAACCTTCACCATTTATTTTATGCTATATTATCGCATATTTAGAGCATGCTCTACAACTCTTTTTGAATAAGCTGAAGAAAATTAAATATGTGGTTTTGTTCCGTTATTTTTCCTTAGAAGCGTATCTAAAAACCGTAACTAGAACAAAATAATTTTATCTAGACACAATTGCCATTTTACACTGTAAACAAACTAATTCACCAAAATTGTTTCAATTCGTGTAAGACACAATAAAACAATGCTTAAGGCCCAGCAGCTTATTTGAGAGAGTTCACATCTACCGTTTGTTAGCTCGAATAAATCAGTGCAGTAAACATATATAACTTTCTCTAAAGAAAGACTAAAAAATCTTCACTGCTCACGTCCAGGGGTTGTACACCACAAAAGGAGTAATAATAAAAAACCAGGGCAATTTATCTGCAGGTTTACTTTGTTGAAGAAATTAGCTGCAGCTTCAGAGACTTAACAGGTTTTTTGTTTGCTTTTTACCTCAAATTACAAAAGCTTAATGGGACCTGAAGTGGACAGACCCAAAACAATCAGAAGCAACAAATAACAACACGTTGAAGTCAGACACGTAAACAAGTAAGGATTGACTAAAATCCATCACCTGAAACCTGGGCATCACCTCCACCGTTCACAGCAAGAGGAAGTCGATTTCCATAAAACCAGGTGCAGAGAGCTTCTGGGTTTGTTCAACACTCTTCCTCCTGCTCTGGAGACTGCAAACCTTACAAGCTTTACAAGCTTACCAGCTTTTTAAGCTGCTAGTTGTGTATTTAGGCCGTATCTACAGCAATCACCTTCTGAATTTGAGCACTATCCCACCAGGAAGCCACCATCCCCACCAGCCACAGAAGAACGGCCCGTCCCGTAAATGTGAACAAGCACACAACCCAACGGATCTGCACCAGCTCTGGAATTTCACGTATTTTTGACACGAATCCATCAATAAAAGCAGATTAAGAGCAGCTTGGCTTTGGTTTTGGGCTGAAAGACTAGCCAGCACCAAAAGACCACAGCAAAACCTTTGAGGAGAATTCGACACTGCTGGACTGAGTGTTCCAGTCCTCTCTGCTCTTTACGTGTCTCCTTATCACTCACGTCCTGAAAGCTTCTCAGACAAAACGCACCATGACTGGAGCGCACGGGGACAAGGCGCACCCCACACAGCCACGCACACGCGGATTTTTACCCACGCTCGGGTCTCGCTTTGCAGCAGCACCCACAGGACGACGCTGAACGGAAGGCGGGCGGCAGAGTTTCTGAAATTCAACCTATCGGCAGACGGCATGAAAGCGATCCGCTTGCTGGAAGAGGAATAAACAGCGAAACGAGTTTCCACTTGCTTCTTGGTCCATTTCCAACTCTGCGAGGGGGAATCACCCGTTTGGTGCTTGAGGCTTTGGACAGCAGCTCTCCCTCCCCAGGACAAACATCTCGGGGACTGTGTGTCTGAGCAGCAGCAACACAGCTTTGGGAACCGACACTCAAAACCTGGGAGTTATTTTTAACAGCCACCTCTTAACCGCATTTCCCTTTAGAAACTTCCTATCTGCCTTTTGCCAAATCTTGTCACTATAAACATTATTCCAGCAATTGACAAGAAAAGAGCAATACCATGTATGATTGGATGGACCACAATACAGGTGATTTCAAAGTTTGCATTGTATCTCGTCAATGTTTTAGGGTAAAACTCACAAATTTCCTGTTATCACGCACGCAAAGCCCAGCCGCGCTCGTCGCTGGTAACACTATAACTAACGAAGGGGAATGGAAGTGCAGTAATTTCACGGCACGTTGAGTTTGTTCTCTCTCAACTCAGGGCAGCAGCTGCTTTGGTTCAGCACAAACAGTACCAGGGAACAGAGATAAGTGCCGAAGCCTGTTACAGAGGAACGCTTTCATTTCGTTGTTGCTGAAGGGCTCGCCGGGCCGAGCTCTCCTGGTTCCGCACCAGGCGGGTTATCCCATCTGTGCTAACGAACCTCAGGCTGCACCGACAACGAACAGCTCTGAAGGCAGCTTCCCCCATCTCCAGTGAAAATGACCCTGCTCAAAACGTGTCTGTCTTAATGACCAGTTACTTGTCAAACTAAACTTCACATAAATTATTTAAATATTACATATATTGTGCCTGTAATGCACGTACCAAACATACATCTGTTTTTCACCATACCAAATCTATTTACACAGTCCTATCTAAGAAAATGAAATTTAAAGTAAAAGTCTAAAAATCAAACTATTAAAAACTGTAACCTGCTCTCTCGTATACTCTTCAGACAGTGCCATACCTCTGCACAAAATCACCAGAAGACCTCAAAAGGCGTCCCTTTAATTGCATCATAGATTAAAATAGCCACTCCCAATTCTAACAGAACATTAGAATAGAATAACAGAATTCAGTTTTAGAGTACTAACTCAAAACACTTTCAGGCAAAGTCTGAAACTCAATACATTACTTTAAAAGAACAGAAGCACTCTTCTCACACTGTCCAAAATTACAGAAACGTTAAAATACAGGACAGCATGAAAGATAAAGTTATCCGCATTCACTGATTCTCAGTTACACTGCCTCTGGGATGATTTTTAAAGTCAGCCAGAATAACCGTTTAAAGTGAGCAGTCCAGCCTCACCACTTAACTCCACTGGCATCTACAGGTGAAACAACAGCCGAACGCTCACGTTCTGCTTCTTCCAGCTGCCTGCGAGCTGTGCCACCAGCAGCAACGCACACCGTACGGGTCAAGGCTGTGAAAGTGACACACTCAAAGTGAAAAATCTGAACCCAAGACACACACTTAGAGAAACTAAATTCTGGAGTTCTCACAGACAAATGAGAAACAAAGCTTGACGTGGAGGCAAGTGTAAAAAGACAACGAAAACAGGATTTTTGATGGATTTCAAACACTCACTTTCTTCAGCTGTACTGCTACAAAATGACACCAGTTGCTTACCCACACAAGAATCCAACACCGGGCTTTTACAAAAACTACTTCAGATTGAAAATATATTTTAGGATGTGAATGTTGACCATCTACAGTTCAGCAAGTCTCTATCTGCTCTGCAGAAAGTCATGAGGCAGCTTACAGCTGCCTAAATTAAAGTTCTTGTAAATCAATGTTAATTACCCATGAACAGTAATACAAACTGCAAAACTTTTTTTTCCCTATTGGTATTAAGCCTGTCCTTTGTCTAACCTCCTTCCTAATGCCTTTAATTAAAAAAAAAAAAAAAAGGAAAACATTTTAAAATAAACATTATCTTGGAAGATCACACGGATATGAAAGGAGCTGCTGAATGCCTGAAAATAGTTTCAACCACTACCCCCAAAAACACGCAACGGATATCCATCTTTTCTCTCCAACTGGAGGACTATACTTAAAACTTCAGAGTACTGATTCCCAAGCCTCTTCTGTTGCTGAGCCTCTCGTGAGAAAACGGAGGGTGCTTTGGACCTCAGCATACCAGAGCTCTTCAGCTCAGGACCCACAGTGACACTTGGCTGGGAACACCAAGCTCTGTCAAGTGGGAGCAGAAGCAGACTCCCACACCAGCACACCAGCCCCCGTTCATGCCCGAGTCTCACAGCCTCATTAGTGAAAGATCTGATAAAGCGGTTGGTCTTTAATCAAGGAATACAAACCTCTGATTGGTATTGACAGCCACCACAGATTTCCTGATGCTCATTTTTCCTCATGCAGGACCCATTTAAAAACCAAAAAGAGCTAAGCGTGTTGCAGAGCTGTTCAGCCCCACCACAGCTGTGTGAGCAAGCCCTGGTATGTCTGCTCTGTTTTTTCAAATGCTTTCACACCACAAAAACTGGTTCAGGTGAACAGTCTCTTCCTGGTGCTCCTGCTGTAGCCGTTGCTAAAGGAATGAGTTAAATGGGGTTGCTGTGGCATACGCATTTGAGGCCACTTTCTTTTTTCTCTTAAATAACCCACTTCTGCAAACAAGTAATGATGACCTGCAATATCCAGCTTGAAAGCAATTCCTCTGCTCTTTCCCCCACGGCTGCCAGGATTTCACACTGCTCCTCATCCCCTTGCCTTAGCTGGCGAGCTTTGTACCGCTCGCTAGCAATTTCACTTCAAGGGGCAGCACAAAACTAACAATCCCAGTGATGGAGATCAGAAATGTCAGGACTGCATTCCAGAGAAGAACAGAAAAAGGAAAGGAATAAAGAAAGAAAAAAGCCTGTCTGAAAAACTGGTATTTACAGCATCCAATAAAGATGCTGAAAATGCTGCTTTGTGTTTGTGTACAGTACCTACTTCGATACCAGTAAAATAATTATTTATAGCAATACGCTATCAGGTCACATATCCCCAAGAGACACTAGAAAAGCAAGAAAATCTCCTAGGAGCTAATTGAGAGAACAACTAGAAAGGCAGCTTTACTGACTGCTGTTCTCAGAACACATTTCAATTCCCTCCTCTGCTTTGTTAGGATTTCACACCCCGGGTGAACCCAGCAGAGAAGTGAGCAGCAGGCAGGGAACCCACCCACCGCCCCGCAGCCCACCGGGTGCTCTTTCAAGCCACTGCTGAAGGCTGCAAAGGTTTCACTCATTAAGCATCAACTGCAGCTGGGGATAAAGAGATGAGAGACCAAGATTTAAACCAAAAATAACACTGCAAAAAATAATATATAGGTATGGGGCAAAAAATAATAAATATAATATGGGGGGGGGGATATCCAGTTTGGCTTTAATCATGCCTCTGAGGATTATGTGAGTCCAGATGTTTCTGGGAAAACACCTAATTGTGTAGGATTCTTTGCTATACTGTATAAACCACAGCAAAAAGCTACTTTTAATACTATTAAACCAAGTCAAACGTTTTGCTTTCACAGCAATTTCAAGCCTTTCTGTACAATTAACTTGTGCTCCCAGGACAGTTTGGGTGCTGCCGTGTGTTCACTAATACACAAGGTCACAGCCTCCTCCCTCCGCCCACGGCTGGTGACAGCACCCACTTGTCTCCCCTCGTCATTCGCGCTTTACCTACACAATAACGGTAGAATAGCAAGTTGTAAAAATTATCAAACAATACATTCTGTAACGTTAAAAGTTTATGGGAAGATGCTCTCCCTGTGACCTTATCAGGTTTGTGTAGTTAAGAGGAATACAAGAAAGTAAAGAAAATATTTCTATTAATTTCCACTTAAACTAACTGGCTTCACAATTCAGAGACTTTCCAGGTCACATTTTTCACTAGAAAACCCGCACTCCTGTTTCACCAGAGCAAACCGGTGTAAAGAAGCAGACAAGCTTTCAGGCTCAGGAGCCCTTGCTCTGGCCGCGTCTCAAACCACCACGGAGACAACAAGACTATCTCGAGTAAAAGATTTTTATCCCTTCCAACAGACAAGTTACACGAGGATGTACTGTCCAGGTGATCTACTGACGGTGTGGTTTCACGCGACGCTATCCTAGACGACTGCTGCGGGAAGGGGGGATCCTGCTCCCACCCCTCGCTGGTTCCAAAACTTCCTGAAGAAGTTTTGGCTTTTGCTGATTACACACAATACATGTACAAATACATACATCTCATTACACTTAAGACCCACAGAAAAAGTTTTACAAGAGTCTGACATAACACATAACAAGAAAAAAGATGCTTTACAAAAACTGTGCTTGCATATGCATTGCAGGTTAATCACCCAGAAATAATAAAATTTTAAAGAGTGCTACAACTCCAGAAAGGGTTAATGATACAATCCAGTTAAAATGTGTTCCAAACCAATTCTCCCAAAGAACCCTTGCAGGTATGCACCCGTTCCAGCCGTGCACCGTAAGGTTCAGCAGCTCCCGACCACGCCGACGGCACGCTGTCAAGGTGGAAGCTGCGCCAACAGTAACTTCTTGTGTCTCTGAATCCAGGTCAGCGCAAACGCACTGTTCCGTAGTTTCAACTGGTAGAAAAACAACTTTGTGACTACTCCATGGCAATTATTACGCAGAAACAAGATAATGAGAGAAATGTTCTCAGAAGTTTTGTGGGAAACTGCTGATGGAGTCTGTTCTGAGGGAAGTGAATCTCCCCCCGTGCTTACAGGGAATACCTACCGCTACCTCAGGGCTTATCAGAAGGGGGGATTAACAGGATTCCTTTCCAAGTTTTTCTTATTAGCCAGTGAATTTTTTTCCTCAGTTGCTTGACTCTTAATCACGCAGACTTTTTCCAGAAAGCCTTACTGCAAGATACACACCAAACCTGGTCCCACGAGCATTTCAGCTGCCCACCCAGGCGTGTGTGCCGTACGGCTTCTAAACAAACCGCGCAGCCCGTGCTCCAGGGCACGTGATGCCCAGTATACCACCTTTCCAGTGCACGGTACGGCAATAAATCCACAATGCCACAAACAGTTTAAAATAAAACTACTGAGGTTAATAGGTAAAAGAGTTCTGCTTTCGCCTGGCAAGTGCTTCGAGGCATTTTATGCTCTTGTAACAACAACCTGTCACATCTGGGCATGGCTTGAAACACATTTGAGCACGGGATGGAATAAAAAATCCTCCAGAAAAGTTCACAAAAAAGATTCCCAAGGGCAGGGAGAGGGTGTGCAGTTATCAAATCACTCACCTGGGAAATGTCTGGTTGGGTACATAACGTTTCCGCACAGAACAGCCCATCAGACGCAGGGTATCAGTTCTCTGCAGAACTACCGACAGGCAGTGAGCCCTCCCAAAACACAACAAAACCCCATCAACACCATGGAACGGGCTGTTGGGTACCAGAGGGGAGAGGTGAGGGGTATGCACAGAATGCGTGAAAGCATTAAGAAAACAAAACCCCTGACACATGTACATTCACCAACAGACTTCTTACTAACAAACAAAAAGGGAATTTATACATCCTTGCTGAGTTTTTAAACAAAGAAGCTGCTTTAACAAGTCTGCTATCGCAAACACTCCAATCCAAGGGACACAGGACAAAAGTAACGCTCCAGATTGCCCAGTGACCCTGCCTAACGAGCAGGATTTTCTCCAGCCACAGATCGCAGAGTTCATCTTCCAGCGGCGGCGTTCACCAACGCGTACAAACACACTTCAAAGCTTTGGGACAATTCTTAACGGAAGTGAAATTATTCAAATGCTAAATCATTTTGGCTATCTTTAGTAGCCTGAAAGTCACTTTTCCAATCTAAGGCTCACGCGTGGCACGCTCAGGCTGGCCGATGGCCGGGCTCAGGATCCGGCTGACCGCGGGCGTGCGAGCAGCTGTGCTGGCACAGGGAAACAGAAAGAGGAAAATAAGCAGCAGAGACAAAGGGGAAGACAGACAGACTGCTTCTTCCGTACAATGACAGCTTAAGCATGTCACGTACGATCTAAGTCAGTCACACTGGCTCTGCCTCCTCAACACGGAGAGGGACAGGTGGGATTAATCTCTTCTAGAGGGCTCTTAGATGACACATGAACTGTTTTGCCAGAAATGTTAAATGCAGAGAGCCAGCTCAAAACAAAGCCTCCCTGGTAGGTAAGCAAAGGTTGCCGATTTGAGGGCCCTAGTTTTTAATTTCACGTGAGCCTTTTCTTCCCCTCTGTGCCACGTCTGAGCGGCGAGTCCGTGCTACACGTCACAAACCACATTAAATCCTGTCCCGTCCGTGGGGTGCCAGGCTGCCCCTGCGCAGAGGCAGGGGAGCGGCGGCTACCGGGGCGGTATCATTAGAAGGGAGCTGGGGTTTGGGTTTTTGTGGATTTTTCACAATAACAGAGTTTCAGCAGACAGGCTCATGCAATTAGCACGGACCCTGTACTCACGCAGCGGCCAGAGACACAACTCTAGGGATAAATTACGTAATTTCTTATCATCCTACCTGCAAGCTCTATGAAATTCCTGCTTACCCTAAGCGGCTACTCAGGGCCCACAAGACAGACACACGCAGCACAAACACTGACACTTACGAAGCGTGACCGTGTATTTTCACCAGCAGTTCATGGACTTAAAAAGTTTCGACGAAATGTGTTTATGACCCTGCTGCAAATCATTGCCTACAGAGAGAGCCCCAGTAGCTGCAGCACAGCAGATTAACTCGTTTCTAACAGAGTGTAAAGAATGCACCGAGTAAAAGTTGGCAATGATAGCAACATTTTTAGCGCACAAGCATGGAAAAATAAGAAAACGGTTTCATTGTTGACAGCCATTGTCAAAAAGAATACCTGTTATTTTTTGAGATCTTTGAGAAATTGAAATGCTGTTAACGATTTTCAGGTCACTATTGCTCTGCAGCAGCCTCCAGCTCGCAAGACTTCAAAGATGTTAAAATGAAATATTAACTGTGGGTAAAAATAATTATTTATTTTGAGAGCTACAATATGAGATAGCAGAGGAGAAACTCCTGAGCAAAACTTTGATTTCACTTAGAGTTAACCCTGAGACAGACATCCAAGGCCAGGCAGGGTCACAGGGACAGTCAGAGGCAGGAGCTCAACAGATCTACTAGAGGACGTAACAGATGGATGCCTGCTGTAGAGGATGCTTGCTTTTTTGTTGTTGTTTCTTACCTGCTCTGATCTTAAGCGGTGCTGTAGAGACCCACTCAAAACTGAGCCCAGGCTGTGCCATGCAGTCACTAATAAATAAGGACCAGTATACACCGCGTAGGGACCGGTCTGATCTAAAACAAGTCAGAGTAAAAAGCAGAGGAAGAAGCCAAAGGTTCTGTTTACTCTTACAGGGAGGTGTTTCCTATTAGTTATTCATTTATAGGTCAATGTTCACTGTATCAATTAAAATTTGAGAGTATGTCTGGCTAGTTATACCACTGTTAAGGTGTTCAACACGTTACTGGAGGTGTTGAGAACATCTCAGTCAGCTTGCAGCTAATGAAATGAAGATATTAGAAGTTTAAAGAAGCAAAGGGCACGATGTGCAGCAGCGTTCACAGGTAAACACAAAAAAGTACAGGAAAGAGCAAAAATCTTTTGGAACCTGTTATTTACTCAAGCAAAACAAAACACATGGTGATGGATTTACGAATGGTGATAGGAAACACTTTTCAAAAGTCTATTTCCAAGTCCCTTTTTGAGTAAACCAGAGAGTCCTGATTGTTTAAATAAATTTCATTGTTTCTCCCCTTCCTCAGCTCACCTCTTACCCACCCTTTAGCTACAGTTAAGCTACAGTTTAGTTTTGCATCAGTTTCAGCGCCCATTCATCCAAGCGAACACCTGATATTAAACAGACGAGAAGACATTTGCCGACCGACACAGACTGATAAAAGTTGGGTGAAAGGGTTCATAGACAAAAGTAAAATCTTCTTACACTTTTAGACATTTGCAACCTACAAAAATATATTCTACCAGCTAAATATCTTCCTAAAATTTAGGCAACTAACATCGGTTTTACACCCAGGAATTTGCATTTGAACAACGGTTTGTGTGCGTTTTAAAGACACTGAACAGAAAGTAAGCTCCCTAAGAAGACTATCAAAAAGACAATTAAATTAACTCACTACCAATGTGCATTCTCAGCGTTTCGTAAGTTTTCTCAACATACTCCACAGAATACTGTAAGGTAATAACAAAAATACTCAGAGGCACTGGAACAGCCAAGCCTTTCTAACACATGCTCTTGACAAGCGGTCTATTTAGAGGTACGGGATTCATTCAGGGAAAGAAAACACTGAACACAAGCTAACAGATTTAATGCAAAACTTACAAGATGAGCCTGAAGACAACACCTAGATTTAACTTTCACTAAAAGGTATTTTTACGTGAAAGGGTTAAGCGGCTTGTTCTTCATTCCACACTTCAAAGGTATGCTTTACTAATGTCTTGCTCAGCTGCCAGATGCAGACCTCTCCAGAGCTCCTTTCTCAGCCATAGATGTCCTAAAAAGCCTTTTAACGTGGCATCCTAATCACACCCGCAAGCCTGCGCCATTATCACTTATTCTTGAAAAATCAGCGCTAACAGCAAAACTGATTACTGCAAGAAATCTGTCTCCTTGAACAGAAATTGATTCAGAGTATCTTACTTAAAAGAAAGGGGAGAAAATTAAAGGGATACTGTTATGGTTAATATCTTTAAAAATGTTTAATTTGATTTCCTTCACGGAAGCTTAAAATTGAAACTGCTTTCCAAATCAAATTCATTTCCCCATTTACACAAAATTTTCTGGCTATGCATGAAACCTTTTTATTTACTTCTCAACTGCCTATATGAACTGCACCTAGAATAAGTTATTACCCTATACAGGACATTTATTCAGACATTGTTAATTCCATAAAAACAATTATTTTTTTCAGTCAATGGCATAGCTCTGTAAGGTCTCTGACATTCACAAATAAATAACATGCCCAATAAACATCTAAATCTCCACGTATTTTTGTATTTCTTCCTTCTTTATTTTTAAAGTGTATACCACAGCGACATGAACTCCTCCAACCCTGGCCCAATTCACTGACCTCTATTCCCATTCCCACTGGCCGACCACAGAAAACCCAAACGAGAAACCTTCTCCATGTCCAACAAGCCTCCGGGCTTTGGCACAGTTCCTAGAATATTTCTGCACCTCCATAGCGAAGTAGGTTAATAAAGTCTCTGGTCACATCCTCTAGATACCTACTTTCCCGCAATAATCACCCACAACATTTTAAATTTCCCTCTCAGCTTTCCCTTGCACCTCTCCTCCTCCCCACCACCCTCTCCCCGAGGTGGGGGGCCAGCAACAAAACAAAATAACAAAAAATAGCGACTAAATTCCTTTTTGCCTCATTACTCCAACGAAGCTCCACAATAACCGTCCGAACCAGCACCACACCTCACCTCAATTAGCATCTCAACACTTCATCTTCCAGGTTAAATCGATCCTATCTCAGCCATTCATTTTTCCCATCACTGTCGTGCCTGGCTGTTTGCCAGCGCACGAAAACATCAGATGAGTATTCAAACCAAAGCCTGCAACAAATATTTGAAACAGCACTTCACTCCAAAGTAATTACACTCAGTGTTCTCTGCTACCACCGAGGGAAATAGTTGCATCTGTCGGTTAAGTATCAAGCCTCAGGACTTTGATCCATGTGTTGTACGAGGCTCACGGTACCTTTCCATTCTATGAAATACTGCTATTTATATTCATCTCCCTAAATTCTGTAGTAATGATGAAACCATGAGCATCCATCAAGGTTTTTACCTGGAAGAGGCAAATCGTATTTACCAACCTTTCCTGACCATTTGTTATCACAACACAAACATCTATTGCAATAATACAGAATGCAGCATCGCAACTCACAATACTTCTTCATTGCCACTCTCTCTTTTACCCCCCTTATCAGAAATTATTTTAGACAACAGTATTTTTATTCATCTGTCCTGCACGGGAATGGACATTAGAATCACAGAACTTTAAAATATTACTTAAAATCTACACGAAGCTCGTAAGGTGCTGCAATTCCCAACATCAACGTTTAAGGACAGGCAAAGTAAATGCTAACCAGAGACGTCTCAATTCCTCCTCTACTGAATGAACCAAAACTAGGAGCTGAGCAGCAAAACAAGCAGCACATCTGACCAAAGTTCTCTAGTGGGACCTTTTCCAGAGACAACACAGCTCCTTCTCACAACGGCAACTGAACCCGAGGACAATCCTTCATGGATTTCGACAGCAGTGGTAAGGAGCCCAGCTAACGGCAGCTTCCTCCTCACTGTACACAAGGTAACGGGACATCAGTTTTTCTGAAGACTCCTCTGGACGTTTTCGTCACACAGACTATTGTAAGCGGCTGCTATTTCTCTTCCCATGTGAAGGTTTCTATGTGATCGACACTGCACCGTCATTGCTTCCTTTAATCAGTGTGGGGACAGAAGGGACATGTCGAAACACACTCACAACCTGCACAATCCAAAAGTCTAGAAGATCCTTTAGGTTTATGGGATATTTTTGGAACATGAAAGAAAGGCTTTTTATTTTAGTATATGTTAAATGAAGATTTAAGAAAGACCCATAACCTCGCAAAGAAGAAAAAAAAAATCAGGCATATTATGTATTAACAGGGCGTTTAAGAAGACACCAGTCTCCCATTGCAGTGAATGAGCCTCTGTCACACACCACCATGCCTGTGCTGTAAAAATTCCACCTATTTCCTTGACAGTCTCAATTACATCGGAGCCATATCCACTCCTTTTCATTAGATTCAAAAGGCAATTTCAGAAATATTAAGATATTACAGTGACAGACTAAAACAGACAGGTAAATAGCACCTCTGAATTAACAGCCCGCTGAGAGCGACAGAAGACGTTTCACAATTCCTGCCTGCGACAGGCAGAATGTGTAACCAACGCCATTGCTCATCTTCCTGATAACTCCATCAGAGATCGTTTGGTTTACCACTGAAATGACTGGAATGCTGTAACATTTGCAAAACCTAAATTTTCAGGCAAAAGCAAGTCCTTGCCTATATTGGTTTCTAAGTAAGGGGTACTGCGCATTGTTCTCGCCAAAGTCCAAGTCCTTTCACCTCTACCTTCTACCTCTGAAACCCTTCCCAAGACCTAGCGTGACCCCCTTCCCAACGGTGACAGAGCACGGGGCCACCACCCAAACAAATAGCTGGGGTTCTACTGCAAGTCAGGACAGCACCACTGTGCCAGGATGAGATCCAATGCCATCTGAAGCACAGCAGACCTTTTCCGGCGATTTGTTAAAGCCAGTGGATGAACAGCCAGCTTCCGAGCGGAGAAACGTTTCCATTGCGAGTCTGTCTGAATGTTTAATAATTGCACAATAACACAGGAACAAAGTAAATGGCCAACGTAAAACCAGTGGTGGCTGATTCCTGACAGTGTCTATTGCTGACTCGATTTTTGTTTCCTTTTCCACGATTATGTTTTCAGATTGAAGCAGAATTGAGCAACAAATTAATTATAATGATCAATAACTGAAACACTAATTGGTGATACCTTCAACCACACCAAACCCTCAGAGATTAAAATACGAATGTACTTCAGGTATGAAATGAAAGGTACGTTCCTGCAGCTCTGTTGGCTGAGGTACAGAATATTTTCTATTGCTAACAGAACATGTCACACATTTCTCTTACTGGCTTTCAAAAATAAAGGAAAGATCACTCAGAATGGTCTTGCTCCTTTAATCTCATCCTTCCATAATATTTATGACATCAGCTTTATGTTTTCGTTTTGTACATTTGACCAGGGCCCGAAGGTGCGATACGCTCACTGCCCAGCAGCTACAGTCACGGGATTAAGTTACAAAAGGTTCGGTATGAAATAAAATGGTTACAGAAGGATCCCCTTTACTGGGTGGTATGACAGGTGACAGAATCTTCTCGGGAACGATTGTGGGAAAGATGATGCACACATTTAATATTCAAATTACCAAACATCTGTCAGTTCTCCATGTTTCAGATGAGGCTCTGGATGAGTAAAGAGTAGGATAAAAATGATAAGGTGACATGCCCAAGACAGAGATCAGAGAAAAAGCCACAAGTAGGTCAAGGCTGGTCCCGATTCTGTCAACATTCACCTACTTCTCTCCAACTGCTTCAGGAAACAACAAACAATCCCAGCCCAAAGAACACAAGCGGTTTCCTCCTGCAGCAGGGGCAATGGGAAAGCTGCAGTTCAGGTTTTGGGCTAGGGTATGTCAGTGCCCCGCTGCCGAAGGCACAGTGGAAAACCTTAATCCTAACTTCCCAAACACAACCAGTGAGCAAATACGTAACACACCAGAAAAGCGCTTTGATACCTTGAGCTATGTTTAATAACTTAAAAACCAAACAAAAGGCACTTTCCACTTCATAACCGAACTAAATTCAGTTAAGCTGTCAGGCAGAACTCTCATTCACTTGAATTAAACCAGGTGACCTATGGCAAAATAGATTTTTAAAAAATATATTTTTGCCTGTGAGTATTGCTTTAGGACTTTCTCTGTCGGAATAATTACGCACAAAGACTGCTAGCACGCAGGACCTGTGCTATCTGCGCTTTAGCCACCGACAACGAACTATTCCACAGAACGGGCACCGAGACGCTCCCTCTCGAGAAGCAGTTTGGATCTGTAAGGAGATGAACCTCTGGCTCTGCCAGGTCATAAACGGCAACTTCAGTGGCTTTAAGATTTAAACCTGAAAAGAACTCTAGCAAGTCCAGTTCACCTTGTGCAGCACCACATCAGGCACGTTAATTTTATGAATATCACGTCTTCCCATGACCTACTTGATCCGTGTCCCTTCAGTCAGTCAGAACAATAACAAAAAGAATGATTTTGCTTCATCAACATACGCACAAGCTACAAATCAACATCAAGGAGGTCTGGTCTGCAGGATTTCAAAAGCATTTGGGGAGAGTACAGGAGAGCCAGGAAGCACTGATAGACTGAGAAGAATTCTCTTCTTCATTTTACCCAAAAACTCTAGCCTGGGAATTGATAAAACTAAGAAAGATGCATTGCAAGCAGTCTGGGAATAACTGGTATATTATTTTCCTTCTTCTGTAAAGCCTACTTGCAAAATATTCTCCCTCCAAATAAGAGATCTGAAGAAAACGAGCCAACAAGAATTTACGGAAACATCCACGGAGAAGTTATATTGCTATATGAGAACAGCCTTTTAAACAACGCTTTTGTTCTGCTTACTGTGTAATCTCTGGGGGAAAAAAAGCTCTTACTTAGGGCTTTCAAATACCTTCCTTTCGGTTGACAAGGGCCTTTAAAGACAAAGGCAGGAGGCAGCCAAAAAGGTACTCTGCTGAAAGACAGACAGACACTTCTGCTGAGAAGTCAGCGCGCGCTGGGAGCTTCCACGCCGGCCAGAAGTGCCACTGACAAATGGAAAGGGCTCCAAAGGGACTGTGATGGAACTCTTCCTGTGCTGTCTGTGATAAACCTTAACCTACTAACCAGGAACCAAAACAGTTACAAGAAAAATAAAACGGTTTTCAGTGAAACAAAGTCCACTGCCCCAACCACACGCCAGACTCTCTCCTTCCTAATGTACCACTCGAC
>WKFP01014359.1:148860-161105 GCA_011057875.1 Pterocles orientalis
GTTTTCAGATTGAAGCAGAATTGAGCAACAAATTAATTATAATGATCAATAACTGAAACACTAATTGGTGATACCTTCAACCACACCAAACCCTCAGAGATTAAAATACGAATGTACTTCAGGTATAAAATGAAAGGTAAGTTCCTGCAGCTCTGTTGGCTGATGCACAGAATATTTTCTATTGCTAACAGAACATGTCACAAATTCCTTTTTACTGGCTTTCAGACATAAAGGAAAGATCACTGAGAATGGTCTTGCTCCTTTAATCTCATCCTTCCATAATATTTATGACATCAGCTTTATGTTTTCGTATCGTACATTTGACCAGGGCCCAAAGGTGCGATACGCTCACTGCCCAGCAGCTACAGTCACGGGATTAAGTTACAAAAGGTTCAGTATGAAATAAAATGGTTACAGAAGGATCCCCTTTACTGGGTGGTATGACAGGTGACAGAATCTTCTCGGGAACGATTGTGGGAATGATGATACACACATTTAATATTCAAATTACCAAACATCTGTCAGTTCTCCATGTTTCAGATGAGGCTCTGGATGAGTAAAGAGTAGGATAAAAATGATAAGGTGACATGCCCAAGACAGAGATCAGAGAAAAAGCCACAAGTAGGTCAAGGCTGGTCCCGATTCTGTCAACATTCACCTACTTCTCTCCAACTGCTTCAGGAAACAACAAACAATCCCAGCCCAAAGAACACAAGCGGTTTCCTCCTGCAGCAGGGGCAATGGGAAAGCTGCAGTTCAGGTTTTGGGCTAGGGTATGTCAGTGCCCCGCTGCCGAAGGCACAGTGGAAAACCTTAATCCTAACTTTCCAAACACAACCAGTGAGCAAATACCTAACACAGCAGAAAAGCACTTTGATACCTTGAGCTATGTTTAATAACTCAAAAACCAAACAAAAGGCACTTTCCACTTCATAACCGAACTAAATTCAGTTAAGCTGTCAGGCAGAGCTCTCATTCACTTGAATTAAACCAGGTGACCTATGGCAAAATAGATTTTTGCCTGTGAGTATTGCTTTAGGACTTTCTCTGTCGGAATAATTACGCACAAAGACTGCTAGCAGGCGGGACCTGTGCTATCTGCGCTTTAGCCACCGACACCGAACTATTCCACAGAACGGGCACCGAGACGCTCCCTCTCGAGAAGCAGTTTGGATCTGTAAGGAGATGAACCTCTGGCTCTGCCAGGTCATAAACGGCAACTTCAGTGGCTTTAAGATTTAAACCTGAGAAGAACTCTAGCAAGTCCGGTTCACCTTGTGCAGCACCACATCAGGCACATTAATTTTATGAATATCACGTCTTCCCATGACCTACTTGATCCGTGTCCCTTCAGTCAGTCAGAACAATAACAAAAAGAATAATTTTGCTTCATCAACATACGCACAAGCTACAAATCAACATCAAGGAGGTCTGGTCTACAGGATTTCAAAAGCATTTGGGGAGAGTACAGGAGAGCCAGGAAGCACTGATAGACTGAGAAAAATTCTCTTCTTCATTTTACCCAAAAACTCTAGCATGGGAATTGATAAAACTAAGAAAGATGCATTGCAAGCAGTCTGGGAATAACTGGTATATTATTTTCCTTCTTCTGTAAAGCCTACCTGCAAAATATTCTCCCTCCAAATAAGAGATCTGAAGTAAACGAGCCAACAAGAATTTACGGAAACATCCACGGAGAAGTTATATTGCTATATGAGAACAGCCTTTTAAACAACGCTTTTGTTCTGCTTACTGTGTAATCTCTGGGGGAAAAAAAGCTCTTACTTAGGGCTTTCAAATACCTTCCTTTCGGTTGACAAGGGCCTTTAAAGACAAAGGCAGGAGGCAGCCAAAAAGGTACTCTGCTGAAAGACAGACAGACACTTCTGCTGAGAAGTCAGCGCGCTGGGAGCTTCCACGCTGGCCAGAAGTGCCACTGACAAATGGAAAGGGCTCCAAAGGGACTGTGATGGAACTCTTCCTGTGCTGTCTGCGATAAACCTTAACCTACTAACCAGGAACCAAAACAGTTACAAGAAAAATAAAACGGTTTTCAGTGAAACAAAGTCCACTGCCCCAACCACACGCCAGACTCTCTCCTTCCTAATGTACCACTCGACTGGCTTTCGAGCCCCATCTGCAGAGCTCCACAAGTGCCAGCACAGATCTTCGCGATTACTTCACACGAAGATTGCTCGCTTCTGGAAACTGCTACTACCTTTATGGAATAAGTTTTGCTATTCTTCAATAGTTAAAAGAATTCATATTAAATAAAATAATAAAATGCACTATCTGAAATTAAAAACCACACGCACACTTTCAAGACAGAAGGGAAGGTCAGTAGCTTTTCAGAAAAAAAGTGACTAATGTAGATCAAAGGCAGAATAACTACTCGACCCTCGGTTCAATACCATCCTCAGCTTTATTGCTCCCATCAAGGCAAGGCTCTATTCTGACACTACATTTAGCTCACAAAAATGAAGAAAACTATAAGAGCACCGCCTGGTGGTGCCAGAATAATGAAGAAAAACATTGCCATGAAAGCAGGAACAGGCTTAGGATCAAAATTTGGAATAGCACCATTCCAAAATGGCAAGGAAAATAAAACACCACTTTTCTCTGGCGAGCAATTTTTTTTCTGCACCTACGAAAATGTATTTGCATAAGAAAGAGAATGAGGGAAAGAAAATCCTTCTCCAAAGTCCAGGATTCCTGTTTTCCAGTGTATTTTACTTTTCCACAAAACTTTGTGCAGTTCTTGAACAGAAAGCTCTTATTTTTTTTTCCAAATTACACATAAATACCATGTTCTAAGAAAATCAAAGAAATAACAGAGGATCATTTACCAAAGTACATATTCTACAAAATTATTCTGCTATAACCGTTCTGGTGTTATATTCAACACCATAAAGAGCATAAAAATTCCACTCACACAAACATGCTTCCCAGCCTTTATAGAAAAAGACCACATCAGGAAATTAAAGGATGACACTGCTAGGGCACACTGATTCTGCTACAGCCCTCGTGACTACAGCTCAAACTCTTACTAAGCACTTTTCAACACTGCACATGGTCATGCTCACACCGCTGTTAGCTACCACCCCGTTCACTGCCCACCCCATCCACCCCTCGCATTCACTTTTTCCCTGTTGCTGCTTATTATGGTCAAACACTGTTATCAACAAATAAACGCACTAACCACGCAAGCCTGATTCCTTTACACAGATACCTGAACTGCCTCTCATCAGCCACTTCACTCGGGGCTCTGCTTTTACAAAATTGGTTGTAACAGTTAGTTTGACTCACAGCAAAGCAAAACTCACAGCCTCCACTACGTGATGTATTTTCAAATTACAGCACCGGGGCTTTGCCCTCTTACCTGTGTGTACAACAGCTGAGCACATCCACACCTGACAGCCTCCAGAGCTACAAAGCCTCCTCCTGCGTTGGAAAACCAGTCTGCCCTATTCCAACCCAGACAAGACGCAGGCCAGCGGGGTGTTTCACACGTAGCAGAGGTTCTCGGCTAACGTTAAGAATTTCCCAACTTGACCAGTAAGTTAAGACAGGCTCAAAGTGGCGTAAATCCAGGCTAGAGCGTGGAAAAGCGAGAGTACATTTTGTTCACAGAAAGTGACGATATCATTGTCAATACCTGGTACTAGGCAGTAGAGAACACGGCCATTGATCACAGTCATTGCATAATCTATCACAGACACTTAAAACGGACAGCAGCTACTAAGTGAGTACCAGGCATACTACTACATACTTGAATTTCAGAAACAAAATCCAAACACTTTCAGATGGATTGCTCCCGTAATAGTATTTATAACTTAATCTTTAATCAAGCGCTTACTCTTAGATTCTAAAGGTTACAGAGGAAATTGCAGTAACTGAGCCAAGCTTCTTTTTATTGAATTCTTTTGAACAGAAATAAATGGGTTTTCAGTAAACCCTAGAAGCTGTTCTGAGTACAGATCCTACTTTTTACATTACTTCTCATATTCCAGAAGGATTTTTTAAATCTAAATTCCCCACGCATCATCTTATTCTCTGTTCCAAGGACTTCCATTTTTCAACGAATTCAACAAAGTAGCCAGTTCTGTTCTCCAGAAATCTCCAGAGTTGGGAAATCAGCACGGAAATCAGACTAACAGAAATTCAAACACAGCAATGATTTAACCAACAAAGGTAGAAAAAAAAAAATTTGTCTCAGCTGAAATTCTACTTGCAGCAGTTAGAACAGTCCTGTAACACGTTCTTGCCACCAGCAAGTGACCAACATTGCTTCAGCACAGCTTACAGCCAGGACTGTGCGAGAAGTGAACACGGCGGGTTCCAGGGGCGGCCACCACACGGCCAGCACCGAGAACCTTTGTCGGACCACGCGGAACAGAGATGTCAAACCGACCAAATGCTGCAAGCCAGCTGCACACTCCACCTAACTCAGTCATATCCCGATCATGCAAGAAGTTGTGCCATTTCACTATTTCAAAAAGAGAGAGGGGAAATTTTTCACATTCTGTGTAACAAAGAGGACTTGACTGCTCCAATTGCAGCTTTTCTTACTCAGGAACCAGAGGCACACTGTGCTCAAGCAACCAAAACTTCCATAAAAAATCCTGGAAGATAGATCTTGTTGGAACACAAGATCAATTAGTAAAGCTTCTGTTCAGTGTTTGCTTACAAACAGCTCAGACAAACAGGACTTCAAAAGCTAACCCTCGACTACAGAACAGATGGGTCTGCTTCCACGCAGGAGCCTGCAGGAAGAGTTCAACCTGACCTACCACGTTATTCCCCCCAAACACCGCCCTCCATCATAACCCTCATTCATACGTGCTCATTTCTGCAGGCTAAGCCAGCTTCTCAATCCTTATTTTCTAACACTTAAATTACAGTTCTTTGCGGATTTTTTAATATGCCATTTTAAAAACCATTACCAATTATTAACAAGTTATTGTCCATTTTAATAAACACAGTTTCAGTTTAAGTAAGCTCTATACAACTTGGAGATAGCTTTCCTCACACGAAAAGCTGAATGTTACGTATTCCAGACTAAAAGGAAGAACTTTCCAGAGGATTAAAGATACATGAGACCCAGATACAACCATTACAAGCCATCAAAAACCACTTTGAACATATCCCAAAGGCTTCCTCCTACTTCACCTGCCCACAGCTGTTTTCACTGGCAATCCCACTGTTCCCCCAAGAAATCAAGCAGCCTGGCGACACCACGCAGCCTCACCCAACACGCGCTCGGCGCTCGCCTCTGTTCACTGCTCTGTCCGATCACACCCTGCTGGTACGGACGCCTAAACCCTCACCCACTTATAAACACTGAAGGCATTTGTGGGTTTGGATTAGTGAAATCAACAGTCTAAACACTCTTAAAAAAAGATGAAAGTATGGGGGGCAGAGAGGGGAAAAGGACGTCTGAAATATGTCTTCTAACAAACCAATGTCAGACCGTAGATCCCGGCACCAGCTGTTCCACTGTAAGATTTGCAGAACGGAGAGGAAAGGGAAAATGCAGAATGTGGGCACGATCCCACCGTGTTACCAGCTCACAGCTGTACGTGGACACAAACACCCCGATCTGCAGGTGCTGCAATCCACCACACACTTCAAGTGACCTGTGAAATGCTGACCGTGGCGTAACTTACAGGGAACTGATTTATCCAAAACGGTCCTCGCCCAACTCGTAGAAAAAAAATGTTATCCACATTCCTTGCTTCTTGCATCATCTTACGAGACAATAACGAACAATTTAGTGTATTGCTTAGATAGAATTTCACTTAATTCCCAACGTCTAATGTAAATGCAAGGAGTTATTATATCCATTTCATGTAATTCAGCACATTTGGGGAACAGTCATTTAAATGTTAACAGAATTTTTCTTTTCATGAAATTTGAAAAGCCCTTCAACTTAAATATATAAGCTTTGCAAAACTTCCCATATAAAAAACTGAGTAAGGCCATTGTTCTACATTTCTTCACAAATAGAGTCAGAATCCAATTTAGATAAACCAATCCTTTAAAAAATACTGACATAGTGATTAGAGATAATCACCTGCAGATCCTCAGGTTGTGACGGTAAGTGTGAAACACAACCCAGGCTGCAAGGTGCCCACTGCCAGCATTGCCTCTTGGCCTCAGGCATCCTCATGGTTTTCTCCGAGAAGTAACTGGATAAAACCAACTTAGTCTCTTTCTTAGGAAATCACTGTCTATCTGCATCAAATGCCCCAGACAACAGAGAAACTCACTGAAGTATAACACGAGAAGCAGAAATCCAAAAGAGCCACTGTTCAATGAGTGCTCCTTCTGGGAATGGTTCAAGACAGGCTACGAGGAGAAGAGAGACTCGACTACAGGCTCCAAAGCTGTAAAGGCTCTACCTTACTTAAAAATGTCATCCGTAAGAAGTCAGGAAATTATAACGACATTTATAGCACAGCTTCTAATGGAAAGTGTTTGTTGTAGTTGGAACTACAAAGAACTAAATGGTGATTTTTTTGAACTGGAAATTTCTGTTCACATTTTTCTGTTACAGTCTATGTGGGCAAAGCAGATGCATCATTTGAATGGAAAAGCTTCACATTTACCGAGATGAGTGAAGATCATCAGCAACGCTAAACACAACATCATACAGACAGCCAGGCGCTCCAAATATCCTGGAAGGATTTTTTTTTTCTAAAACCATTTCTGACTATTTTATTTATTACTTTTAAACATTTGCTTGCCCATTACTAAGAGCAAATTTCACTACACTTTGGTGAATCAACATAGCACACTGCAGATGTTTTTGACTCTCAAGAAAAACCCTGAGCTACATCCTTGATTAGTACTGTCGTTACATCTTAGCCAGCTGTAATATCAGTACTTCAGAAGGCTCTTTGGATTTGTCTTGGATTTGCTTAGTTTGAATGTTTTGTAGGGATCTTCTCCCTGGATAACATTATTGGCGTGGATTACTCCTTCCCGAGCCTCTTTATCCAATTCTGCTGGATATTCTGCTCCACCTACCGCAGATATCACCTCCTGCTCACCGTTCTCCGCTTGCGCTCAGCCTCATCCACAGGGAGAGCTCCAGGGTAAACTTCAGAGTCCTTTTCTATTTTTTTCAATCATTAACAAAAAAGTCATTTTAGACTAACACAAAATGTCAGATGAAATAGTTTAAAACAAAGCAATCAATTGTCCACCTCAATGCTAATTAACATGGAACCTCAATGCTAATTAACATGGAACATTTTCCTAATGTTCAGTCTTCCACTAGCAGGTGAGTTTGGAGGGACTGGAAAAAGGTCACGACGCAAACAGCGTTAGCTTAGGAAAAAATCTCTCACACCAAAAGTCTTAGAGGGTTTCATAAAACAAAATTTCATAATCCACCTTTTTCTAAACTTTTCATGCTTACCAGACTGAACTTTTGCATTATCATTGGCATTAACCATGCAAAACATCATCGTGGCTCACAGCAGTGTCAGACTTCAGCAGGGAACTTATCCTGCAGTTATTCACACTTTTTGGAAGCTGAAATATCTTTTTTTTTCCCCCCCCTAATACACATTCTAGCAATTTTGTCCAAAACAAATTATCTGTAGTGCATACTCGCTCAGCATGACACGTTCCTTTAAAGTACCGGTTAGGAGATTAGGGGTTTATCCTAGAAACGTCCACCCCACTGCTGTGCTTAGTATCAGCACAGCGATAAAACCCTCTTAAAATAGTTCTAGGGTCCAGGCAACAATCGATTGTAGGCAATAGTCTTTCAATTTTTATTTAGCAGTGACTTTAGTGATTTTAGGCCTTTGAAGGCCAGGAACGAATGTTAAATTTAGACTAAATTATTTCTGCCTTTAAAAGTTACAGCAGCCTGTACATAATGTCCTACCTCAACATTATCAGACAAACTATTTGGAATGTTATACTGCTGTTTGACTTTCCGAATAAAAAGTATTAGAAGCAAATACATTAAAAACCACATTGCATTTTAAAATAGTGTAAAACAGGACTTTTTTTTTAAAAAAAAGGACTCATATACTTTTTTTTACTGTCATTTGTAACAATTTCCCACAGAGATGCCTTTTAACATCGTTTTGATAATAATAAAACAGATTGCTTAATAAGACAAATACAATCCCCACACACCTTACAGAGTCATAGTTTCTTGTCGCACAGGAGTGGATATGTTCTAACCCACAAGACACTTTCACAAAATCTCGGCAGCAGTGTTGGCAGCTCGAACCAGCAACAAAAGTGATCACTCCCTGTCTGCCTCCACAGGGTTGCGGTTCCTCTCCACTGGTCCAGGAGTCCTGCACGAAAACGGCACACGTGCCTCTCGCAGAGGTGTTAAGGCTTTAAACCAAACCTATGAGCCTTGGCAGGTTCATCAAATATTATTATTATTATTATTATTATTATTATTATTATTATTATTATTATTATTATTATTATCATTAAGAATCCCACCAGGTGGCAGTAGCATGTCTCCCCAGCAAAACAGGGAGCACTCCGGCAAAGGACAGCTCCTTAATTCTTAGAACATACACAAGGCTTCCAAAAGTCAGACACACAGTTTGAAACATGGGGCACAGAGTCTGTCACTGAAACTGAAACCTGGATTTTTTTCAACACGTTAAGAATGTTCTAACGGTGAATACTCTAAGAGGAAATCGCCGTGTTTTCAGCAAACGAGGCACACAGCCCGGCTCCTGGCCATCTGCCAGACTGGAGCGCAGTTAAGCGAACCCGCAGGAGCTGGGGGAAGGTACCTACACACCCCTCCCTGCTCCAGCAGCAATCCCCCCACTCCGTCACCGTGCAGAAACACCAAGTGTTGGCGTCGCATTAATGCACTCGTCTGTACTCTGTGTTAAAGCACAAGGAAAACACAGCAACTTAATGCCAGTTCTTCACGAGGCTCTTTTCGGCTTCGCTGGTTTGAGTTCAGTTCACTTTAAGTAGTCCGAGGCGACAAGGTGCAAGGAGAGCTGATGGGGAGGGATGAGCAAGGAGGCAGCTCGTGTGTACAAACGCAAGCGGCAGCAGCGCACGCCTGCATGAGTTAATCACGAAAATGCTGAAGCACGACGCTTTGGCTCTTCACGAGTGACAAACTCCAGCAGCACATTAGCTGCCCCAAAACATCATAAAGTACCAGACAGATGAACTAATGACAAATGCTAATTCAGCTGCCAAGCCAAAATCGCTCCCAGCGAGCTAACGGGAAGCTCGGTACCACACACGGCCGGTGACTTACTCGACGAGCTAAACTGAGCCGCAGGAGTTGGATCTTTCTGGACAACGCAACGACACATCCCAGCAGCGAGATGAAAGGCTGCTTCTCCAAATAACCAAACTGTCTGCAAAACAACATCCATCTCCCTCAGAAGAGCAGACAGGAACTTTGCAGTTATCTGTCCGTGCCAACGCCTGCTCGGCAGGGGACACAGACAAGCGGCAGAACCCTGGTGCAAAATCAGCTCAGGCCTTGTGTTTCCAAACATTCTGCGTCGCTCTTGTACCAAAGCACACGTATTTCACACCTAAGTCAACTTAAACTATAAATACCCAAATCACTGTCCGTGTTCGGTTTTGTTGGCCCCCATGGCCACCGTTACGTTGCACAGGCCTTCGCTGACGTTCTGAACGAAATATGAAATTCCGTTCAGTTGGTGCTCACAGACCCTTCACTTCAGTCCGCATTCGCCTGCAGGAGCCCGTACGAGCCGCTGAAAGCCTGACAGCGACCGCGGAACTCAAACATACGTGAGCAAAGAGGAACTGGCTCCAGCCAACAACAGCCTCAGCCTGCGCAGCCTTACGGCTTTGCCACGAGATCTGACCTCCAAGCTTCTGCTTTTATTTAACACCCTCTTTTTTTTTTTTTTTTAAGCCGTTGTTATCTCGGAGGAAAAGCTGCAGTTACAACTTTGCAAGCGCAGTCCCACTCGTGGCAACTCCCGCGCGCGTGGACGCAGTTGCAGGGTGGGGGTCTCGGGACAGGCGGATGATTTTGGCACCGTCCTACCTGACGTCAGCCAAGAGCAGACCGTTCTTTCTACACTTCTTTTTTTTGCCCTCAGCATTCTTAATGATATTATATTTAAATATGCAAGCCTGACCTTTCATTGTACTGAATATTATGAAAGCAGATCTCTCTCTGCACCTTATTTTTCTTGCAAATAAAACTGAGAAAATACAGACCTAGGAAATACAAACAGGCAAACAAAATGCTTGCAGAAATGATAACAAGGTCTGTTCTTGCATAAAAATATAAATTTAAGCAAGTCTGTAACAATTAAGTTAAAAAAACTCCCCACTTTGTCAAAAAAAAAATGAACAGATGGAAATAATCTTTAGATAATTTTTCACAGTTGATTTCTTGTCACTTCTCATTCTTTTATATCAGCTTTTTAATACCATACCACAGAAGCACACAGCAGCACCCGCTGCACGGCAGCCACCCTCCGCCTCCGAAAACCGAGAATTTCAATTAAATGCCGAGGAATTCAGGGACACAGGATCAACTACACCATTAACCTGCGCCTGGTTCGTGCAGCCTGTTCAGCCTTCTTAGGAAACACAATTTTTATTACAAACACCGTCTGGTCACGAATTACCAACTTCAACGGCACCGGGCGCTGGGGCAGACCGTGACCCCAGTCACTTCTGCCGCGGTAAAATTAAAGGACACTACCTACAGCCAGATTCCTCAACACCACAGAGAGCCTTGTCGACCGAACGCTGTGGAAAGTTCTGCGGGGACACGCCACGGTTACACGCTTCAAACTTAGTGACACAGGAAGTGTGCTGCAACACGCCTGCTCGCAGAAACGCCGCCGCGGCATCCTCCACGTCTCTGATGAGCACTTCAGACCACGGCAAACTGACAACCGCTTATAAAAAGGAAAAAAATATAAAAAAACCATGCCAGCTTTGCTTCAGTGATCCTGAAGGGCAATAATTACCTACGTTATATTAAGGTGGCCACGAAACATATTAGAGGAGATTACTGAGAGAATCCTCTGAAACAGCGGCTGGGGGAATAGAAGGATGGCAGGCAGCACTACAGCAGGACAGAGAATCCCGTTTACATTTATGAGAGGAGAGCAAAGTTCAGATATTCTGTTTCAGGGAGCAGACAGCACGCTACCGCAGGTCAAACACCCTCCTAGGCAAAGATCTTGACAGGTGACTGAAGAAGGAAGACATTTTCATACGCTTTTAATTTCTAACCCTTAAGGCAGGTCAAAACATATATTCTAATGCTCATTTGTTAACCTGAAATTTTAGGAAGCACAGCTTAGCTACACAGAATACATGCTCGAATAAAATGTACAGGAGCTATAAACACGTTGCATCTGTCTCAAAAGAGAGCGATGGTGTGGCCTGTTAGTCAGAGGTTGCTCTTCACCACTCTAAACCTCGCTCTGCCAACAAAAGCAAGCGAAGCCAACTTTCTAAGAACAGAGAAGAACCAGCAAAAAGATTCGTAGTAAGCAGCTTTCTTGTACTGTGATTCAAATGAGAAAAAACAGGAATGAATTATGATCTGGTAAAAAATGAAAAGGAAAAATCGGTTCTTTTTTTTTTTTTTTTCTTTACTCACCAGACAACACCAAAGGCTCCATATCCAATAGGTCTGTCCGGCTCAATATCCAGTTGCTGTTGTGGATGTTGTGAGTGCTGATGATGGTGCGCTTTAACTGCAGCAGCTGCTGCAGCTTGTACCTGAGCTGGGGCTGCTGCAGCTGGTCCAGGGGCCTGACCCGGTGCCGGTGATGGGAAATATGGCTGCTGCTGCCCTGGGTTTAACATTGCTGCGGCCGCAGCCGCAGCTGCCGCGGCCGCGGCTGCCGAAGAGGCATGCTGCTGTACGGGATGTACCGCAGCTGCAGAGCCTGGATGCAAGTGATGTTGAGGGTGGTGGTGGTGATGGAGGTGAGGAGGAGGGAGGTGAGGAAGGTGGTGGTGATGGTGGTGGTGGTGACCTGCTGCTGCTGCAGACGTACCGCCATTGTAAGCCGCCATCATTTTTGCGTTGGCTGTTGTGCCACAAAGAGACATTCAAAAAAAATGCCCTTTGATTGGATAACAACTGGGTCAAGCTGTCATTTGGCCATAAAAATGAAATCTGCTACACTTTAAAAGAAGTTGGGTTTCATCATACACGGCCCACCTTTAAAAACATCGAGCTCAACTGGCCTTATCTCTCCACGAAGCCAAACAAT
>WKFP01014359.1:161125-220842 GCA_011057875.1 Pterocles orientalis
CCCCATGCGGGGCGCGCGCCCGACACCCGCCCGCAGCCAATCGGACCCGGCCCACCAGGCTCCGCGAGAGCCGTCCCCACCCAATCACCGAGCGGGACCCAGCTCGGCCGGCCCATAGGACTCGGCCGCCGCAGAGACTCCCTGACTCAGTCCCGCCCCCTTGACCCCCGCCGCCCAATCACCGCGCGCCTCCGCGCCCAGAGCTAGCGAGACCCCGCGAGATTCCCTCACCTCACACAACCCTCACCTCGGGTGGCCCCGCCTTCTTCACCTTTCCTGCCAATCACATGCTGCCGCTCCAGCCTACTGGCCAATTGGCTCTCCTCCTGAGACGAGTCCCGCCCTCAAGACCTGCTTTTCGCCCAATCGCTGCCCCCTATCCGATCCAATTAGCCAATGCGGAGAAACGAAAGCCCAAAAAGAGGTTACTGGGCCAACAGTGCTCGGAGGCAAGGCGGCACCGTGATTGACAGCTCTGCTCACGAGTGATTGGCGGCGGTGGGCGTGACAGGAGCCGTTGTTCTCCCAATCGCAGCGCGAGGCGCCGGGTGGTGGAGCGGGAAGTCGCTCGTGCGCCCGTCTGCAGGTGGGCAGCTGGCCAATGGGAGGCGGGGAGCCGGCTGATGAGCAGCAGGAGGGGCCAATGGCGCTCCCGGGGCGGGGTGAGATAAGGACGCAGAGGGGCGCGGAGGTCACTGTGAGCGCTGAGGGGAGGCGGAGCGGGAGCGCTGAGGGGAGCGGGGCTGAGGGGAGCGGCCGGGCCGGGGGTGGCCCTGCACCCGCTGTTCGCTATCGCGGCTCTCCCGGGGCCGTCCGGCGGGCCCTCGGGGCTGTGCTGGCTCTGAGGTGAGCCCATTCTCCTTCCCGCCCGGGGCCGAGCGCGGGAAGAGGAGCTCGGTTTCCTGAGGTAGATTTTTTTTGCCTCAGCCCCGCTCTCCAGAGTAAGGTGATTACTAAAGCTGGCTTTCGCAAACGAAGCTTGCTTAACTCAGCTGACGGAAAGGCGAAAGCGCTTTAAAGGCGGGAGTTGGCCTCGAAATGTGTGGGGCTTTTTGGTTTGGTTTTTTTGGGGGGTGAGGGCGTGGCGGCGTTTTTTGTGGGTTTTTCTTTTTTGGGAGCGTTTTTTCGGTTTGGGGTTTTTTTTCCTCCTTTTGATTTGAAGACCAGGAGGTAAATCTTGAAGGCTTTACTTCAAAGTCGTGAAGTAACTTGAGAGTGGAGACAGGGCGGAGAGGCGGCCCTGGGGGCCTGAGCCTTCTGTGGGCTCCGGGAGCAGGTGGGAAGCACGGTGTCACACTGTAAGATGAGCTTCCCTTCCATCAGGAGAGGAGAAAAGTGATCAGCGATTTCAGATGTTTGCAGCAGAGAGCTAGGAGCCGGTACTATACCCAGTTTTCCTCTAAGTCTGTTTTTCTGAGGCTTGCAGCATGCTCATCGACACACTCAGGAGTTACTGGTTCCAGTGTGAGGTACATGTTCACCTAGGACCAAAATATTTTTTGTCACTTGTTGATTTAGTTCACTTATGCCATTAGTTTGCATGCTTGGGGAATGCAGTGTGATTCTTTAAAGCGTAAGTGTTCCCTAAAATGTAGAGATTAATAAAAATTTGACAGTTTTAACACTTTCCATTTTCTTGTGTGACTATTAATCATATCTGATTAATAGTTTCACTTCAGAAAAACTCCTAGTTACCAGAGCCTTTCCCATGATGGTGGTAGAGTTAAATTAACTGTGATAATGATAAAGAGGTTCCTTCGAATGATTAAATTGGGTGAGCAGTTCCAAAGGAAATAAATGACTGATACTGAATTTGTACATGCCCCTGTTACGAGTGAGCTGACAGCGTTTCCTTCTCAGCAGCTGGTTCCTGTCTGGACAGGGGAAAAAAAGGCTTCCAGAACTATAGTAGTACAGCTGCGTTGCTGAAGTTTTACCAAAAAATCCCTGATGGTGCAATATCAAGTACTGTGATCTGCCTTTTCTGTAGGGCTCGCTAAAAACTGAACATCATCGCATTCCTCTACAGCATGGGGGAAAAAGGAGACTATAAATGTGAAAGCCCATTGCAATTCCTAAAACTGGAGTGAAAAAATCTTTCTAAAAATGGGTTTTAGATACTCTTGTCTGGTCTTTAAGAATTTAAACAAGAAGAGTGTTGCAGTATTTAAGACCATTTTCTTTGTTAAAACTGTTTCTGTTGCATTTTGCAATGTTGTTAGTTGATATTCCAGTCTGGAATTATAGTAAGAGTTTCACTATCATGTCACAGTTTTAAAATCAGATACTTCACTTTAAAAAAAATAAGTAAGCAGAGTAAATTTGGTTTACAGCTGTTTTACAGTATTACGTATTGGAAGAAGAGACAGAATACTTATTTAGAACTTGCATTTCTAGCTGTCTGAAGTTTTTATTGAAGTTGATAACAAACTGCTAATGTGAATGCAGCATGCACCAAAGATTATTTTGGTCTCTGTTTCCCCTCAAGCTCTGGAGAGGTACGGTGTGGTGTGGGGGTCAATGGGAGGAAGTGGATACAAGGTAGGTTGGGTGAGCCTGGGCGTAGGGGAGTGCTGTGAGGACTGGAAGGCTTTTGAAACTCTCCCACACGTTTTCATTATGGACTTTTTTCTTCTTCTGTTAAAACAACATCTTTCCAAGTAGTAAAATCAAGCGATTGCCTAATAATTGTTGTATGGAAACTTGGGCTCTAAGTGTGAGAGGTGGCAGCTGGAGGAATAAATACACTTATCTTACACGTCCATATGGAGTTACGGCAGATGCCAGTGTTGAACGACCCACCCTAACAAGTATATCTTCCTTCTACACTGAGTTTATAAACATTTTTGATTGATATCTGCAGCCTCTGTCATGCTGTGAAGCTTAGGACTGTCAGTTCAGCAGCTTTTTAGGCACTTCATGCTGTGAAAGTTAAGGGGGACAAGGTCCAGTTGATTGATAAAGGAGGTACATTTAAGGAAACAAAAACTTTTAAAAGAATATTAAGGAAACATGAAACTTGCAGACAAAGTGCTCGATTTCTAACAGACCCTTTATTTCCTCAGTACAGGTCTGTTACTGAAAGTGTTACCTATTAGTTGTATGAGTCACTCCTACCTAGAACAGGGCTGCAGAATGAATTGGTCGTGTACTGTTGTAAATCGGTGCTTCCTGGTTATTTAATGCCTCTGTATAAGGAGCATAAGGCTGCTGAGGGGGAGCTGGTTACAGAGCTGGCTCAGATAACTTTGAGTGTTTTGTGAGTAGTTCAATGAGCTTGAGCTGCTCGATGAGCAAGTTGGCAAAATCTAACCATAGTAATTTAAACTGGGCAGGTAGAGACACTGCTCTAGATCCTGCCAAAGCCCAGTTTGATTGCAACTAATTTGTCATCCTCAGTGATGCGTGGAGATACGTGATTGGTGACTACTGCTGATGAAACATGACAGATCAATTCTAATCTCTTACTGGTGAAGACTGTTATTCATGGGGACGTGCATCTGTCTCTTACTATTTTATTCACAGTAAGAGTGCTGTAAAGCAGTAGCAAGTCTGAGTATCAAACACTGAATGAATATCTGGGTTTGTCAGGCGCTCTTTGCTAAACTCTTTTAAAAACTACATATGAAAGTAAATACTGTGCATTAGAAACACAGGGCGCAGGCTTGTCCCTTTTTGAAAATCTACGGGTTAAAGTTTGGTCTTTTCTGTCTCTCAAGATTGATTTTCCTCTTGGATTTTCCACTTGCTGTGCAGGGGTATAATCTTTTTGACAGCACTCTGCATAAGGGCAAGGGTTAGAAGAAAAAATTGTAATCAGCCAGTTCTATTTTGTTGATGCTCCTTAGCAGTGTTTTAACCTTAAAATTCTTCACAACAGATTATATCATATTGCACAGTATAAAATGGTATGGTCCAGTTCCAGACATAGGCTTTGTGGGGTTTTTTCTTGTACTACAAGAACTGGCTGTGAAAACAGGACTCTCAATATTACAATAAGTATTTTAATTTCATGGCTGAGTATTGTGCATAAATGTCCTTCAGCACTTACACATGTAGGGTTTTTTGTAACCTTTTAAGGCAGAAAAAGTAAGATTAAGTGGAACAAAGCGTAATAAAATGCTTGCACAGATTTGTCTCTGTTCCACAAAAGGGATACTCTGAGCTGCGCTATTGATAATTTATCATGTGGGTGTTCAACAAGCCCACACATACCTTGATATACAACTCTGCAGATACAATCCTCTATTCTGTAACGCCCTGGTAATATTTTATTCATAAATCATAATGCTGAAGCCCTTAAGGTGTCATAAATGTGGTGCTAATGCCTGTGAATTCGACGGGGTTTGGTTAGTTGGATAAATATCATCCTCTAAATAAACTATGGTCCTAACATACAACAGAATAAACATTCATATTCACAGAGCATCACAGGATTAAAATTCCTGTTGGTGTATATTAGTCCTTTTATTTTCAAAGAATAATTTTCTGGAGTTTTCATCTTTAAAACTCTTTCTCTACAAAACTGGAAAAGAATAATTCTATTAATAAAATGCTGTGAGGAGCAGGGCAGAGGAATATTTTGTTTTAACTTTGATTATGTATAAAGGTTTGTGTCTCAAAGTTTGCAAGGATGGCAATATGCCTTCGAACAGGAGGGCGAGGTTCTGCCAGTCTCGTTGAATGAGGAGCAAATCCCTGCCCTGCCCTGGGCAATGCATTAATAAGAAGATGGGGGGGGAAATCAAGTAGTCAAACCAAGTGGATGACCTAGCGTAAGCTTGTTAGTTTATCAAAAAGGCATGTTGACCAAGATGAGTCTTTAAAGCAGCGGTGTGGGAGCTTGGCCACTTCTTGGAAAAGCGATTAAAATGATGGAATGGTGCTTCCTTCAGTAGAGCTGCAGGGATGAGACTGAGATATGGGGAAGGGGAGGACTGGTGTAAATGACAGATGGTGTCATCTGAGATAGCGCACATCTCTGATGCTGGAGATCAGACTCTACAGGCACTTACATTGCTTCACTGGCCTGTCAGCCCTCCTTGTGACTCTGCTGTGTAGTTTTTGCTGTGCTCATGCTGCAGTTGACAGCTTTGCCCCCAGTTTGTTCGGTGTACTGTGTGTACACAGGTGAAGGTCACGATTAGCACTGGGGCTTGAATTCACTCCGAAGACTATCACCTCCAAAGCACTGAACTCCATGCTCTGCAGTGCTTTCTAGCCAAAAGTGTTTTCTTTTGAATTTTCTGAAGGAGTTACTAGATTCTGTGCTTGTTACAGAGCTTAAGCATGAGCTTGGCTTTAACTGCGAGAGCTCAGGTGCTTGAAGTTGGTTTATAATAATTTGCCATTTAAAGGCTTCAGTCTGATTGTCTAGTTCTTTCTGTCTCATTTTCCTTGCTGCTGAACACCAGTTGCAGGAGGTAGAGGGAGGTCTTTATTCCCTGCAGCTTTTTGGAGAAAGTGACAGTTCTGCAGTTCTCTCTGTTCTACATTTCTTTGCACCAGAAATGACCCTGCTGCTCTTTGTCACCAGTATTTCCTTTTATCCCTCTCCTGGCAGCTGCTCTTGCTCCATTTTGATGTTGGAACAGCAAATGAACTCCCTCTGAAGCAAATGTCATGCCAGCAAGGATGTGGAAGCAGCAAGAAAATAATCTCTGTCTCTGAAGACTGAATTGGAGACCTTTGTGAATGAGATGTTCTTAAAATAGCTCCACAGCGTGTTATCTTCCCTGGAAGGTGGAGAATTGAAAACACCACCACATTCCACTTGTTTTTGTGTGAGCAGGATCCCTAAGTTATGTTTTTTGGAGTGGGGAGAGAAGCAGGTGACTTCCTTTGACTCCAAATTAAAATCGGTACAATAATACCCAAGCACTTTGTGTCCCTGCTGTATCTTTTATTCAGGGATGGGAGAAGGAGGCTAAGACACCAATGCATATCTTGAATTTTCTGGATTGTAGATTTAATCTGAACAGAAAATACTGCTGCTGTGGTGGTGTTTTTGGAAACACCATCCTTCGGAGACCCGCCTTCCTGCTCTGGTTGTCCCACAGTTAGCTTTGTGTTCTCTTGCTGGTTCCAGTGACAACACATTGGACAAAGCAGTTGTGTTGGCGTGAATTGACTGCTTCTCTGGGTGTGTGCCTCTTGCTAAGAGTTTTGTTTGCAACATCACGGCTAATGGTCGTGATTATTTCTTGTCCTGCGTTCAGTTACGCTGAAATCAAGTGCTTGCAACAGTTCTCTGTGTCCAATTAGCTGTATTTTGACCCAATATTTTATGGGTATGATTCAGTGAAGTGCTGGGTAGGACACTAAACCTTTAGGTTGTTAAGTTCTTGCAGGTAATGATGTATCTGTAAATACCAGTTAGTTTTGTTTGCTCTGGCTTTATAATGATAGTACAAAGTCCAGCCCGATTCTGATTCCTCTTCCCCCCGCCCTATTTCCAGTTTGGATAGCTGCTTAGTGCTTTCCCACGTAATGACTAGTCTTGTCTGGCATCATAGCTTATAAATCCTTCACCGTGTCAGAGTTCCTTGTGTGTTGTAATAGACCATATGTGTTCAGTATCAGAAAAAGGGCAAGGTCTTATGGAAACGCTTGAACAGTCATTTTGAAGTTGTGATCTTTGCAGCAGCACACCTGTCCACTGCAGCAGGGCATGGCTTCTTTCAAACTGACCTCCATGCTCTTTTTTGTTTTGCGTCTCCTGTAGAAGCAAAGTTCTTTAGCTGTGTGGTGATGGGATTAGTTTAAAGATCGGCCTTTGTGCAGTGTGGTGTGTGGAGCCATTCAACGCTTCGTTTTCCATGTGCTCTATTGAGCTGTCACATTGTTCAGTGGGTGTTTGCACTAACGCTACCTGTCTGAGCCTGTTGGTTTGTTGAAGCTGGTGAAAGATGTGCCCAAGTTATTAACTTAACATGGGTTATTTTTATTGTAGCTTTATGTATCTCTTGATGGTTTGGGCTCTTTATCTGTTGCAGGAAAGCATTTCATATGTAGAGATATTAAGTTACATTAAATATTACGGTGTTATTAAAAATATGTTCAATGGAATTTCAAATAAGTGCTCTTGGGTAATCAATGATAAATGTAGAGCAGAGAACTTTTACCATGTTTTTTTCACAGTGTTGCTAGTGAAACAACAGGCAAAAAAAAACTGCATGTGGCAGTACATTTATATATTTTTCAGGATTTGCATCACCGTTTGCTGCTTGTTTAAAGATGTCACGTGTTTAGTGACCTTGTTCTTCTATGTGATCCAATGTTTCTGGAGAAAAACTAGCTAAAAATAATACCCAGCTAGCAGTTGAGTGGAGTTGCTCTAACTTACCCTAGCTGAGGGTCTGGGCAGCCGTGGCCTCTATGGATAGCAGAGGTTCTGGGGTGGTGTGATGTAGAATACGTTGTACAGGCAAACCCCTCAAGGGAGCGGACCGATGTGTGATAGTAAAACCGATGTGGTTCTAGCCCTGTGCAGTCTGTTACAGTGGGGGTACGTTCTCTGGACTGCTGTTGCTGCTAGGTGCTTTGGATTCACTTGTTTTCTGCAGCACACCTCTAATATTAGTGAATTATTTAGTTTGCCCAGTGTGACCATGTGCACAATTATTTGTTCTTCATGTTCTTAAGTATGGTGTGTGCAATGTCAGGCCCAGGGGGTTAACAGGACAAATCTCTAACAGTAATCATGTCATTTACACCTCAGTTTTACACTCAAGAAGCACATTTGCTTAATTCAGCATCGAGTTTACATGTCATGCAATTCCCTTGCTGTCTTGGTGCAAACCTACTGGCTAAGAAAGATGAAGGGTTAGGAAATAATCTTCATTTGCGTGTAACCTGGGAGATACCGGTTCAGGTGACTGGAAGGTCTGTTTCTTTGGTTAGACAACAGTCGTTATGTTGTACGTGGAGGATTTTCTTAAGTTTTAAGAGCTCTTGCTGATGTGTTTCCATCCGAATGATGGGGTAGCTTCAGGTGTTTGATTTCCTGGTCGCCTGAGGAGAGCTTCTGTCAAGGTTCAGACTTAGCAGCAGAACATAGTGGCAGGTATAGCATGGGCTGTTTTGGCTGTGACATCTGTTGTCTTTTTGAGAAACTTTAACTTGTTTTACACAAATCATGCAGGTGAAGCAGTGCTCTGTGGGAGGTACATTTTGAGAATTTGTTAGTTGTGCTGTTGCTTCACATAAACCTTTACTTGAAATCGGATGTTTTTCAAGAAAATAAATCTTGTGTTATGTGCACTTGGGAGCGAAAGATGCATGCCTGACACGTACCCTACACAGTAACTGTTGTTATTTTGTTTATCAAAAAATGATTGTAATGAATGGAGTACCTGTCTTGCTTGTGGAGTTGAGTACTTTGTATAAGAGTGGGCAGTGAAATTAATCAGGAAAAGTCTGATACAACATTTTGCCAGAAACAAGAAGAGGATCTTCTGCAGGTCTGTGAAAATCTGAATACTTCTGGTTTTCTTGGACTCAGTGGAAGGGGTATCGATGAGCAGTAAAAGTACTAGATACAAAAAATGAAATCACTAATTGAAGAACATGTACTTTTAGAGCAAACAGTTTCATATCATAAGTTTAACTGGGAGAAATATTAAAATTTTGACATCTTCAGTTTTTCACCTTTTGTGTGAAGGTGGAAATAAGTGGTGGAAGTAATTAGCATTACTGATAGAAACACAAGGTTTTCGAAGTTCTCTGTTTTAAGACCATTAATTTTTTCCTAATGCTGCTTTCTGGTGTGATACTATCCCTTTAAAGGCTTTCTTTACCAGATCAATTCCTTTTCTACTTGGAGAACTAAAGCCTTTCAGCTGTCCCTCCAATTTATCCTTCTGGACTAAATTTCTCATATCAAGATAACCAGCAGCAATGCTCCCCTCAGGAGATTTTTATCAATTAGTTACACATCACTAATTTCTGTGGTACTGGTGGACCAGTTGGTTTTAAGAAAGCTGTTCTGTAAACAGCGATGGCTGTGGGGGGTTTATCTTCACTTTTTTTCGTGAGGATTTTGTTTGGTTTGAAATCATCTTTTACATGGCAGTTCTTGAAAGCCTACGGATTTACACAGGTATGTGAAGAAATAACTAATGAGGGGCCATGTTATACACAGCTAAGCAAATTTATTTGGAAAATACTTATGATGGAGAATGTCATCCAAGAGACACAGGGCTCCCAAAGTCCAACAGTCGTTTGTAGCTGTTGTGTAAATCCATGTCTGTTGGTGTATGTGTGCCTGCTACCACTGTGATGGCACTCACTTAAATGTATCGGCCTGAGTTCCAGGCATCCTAAAGGCTGCTGGTAACTCTTCTTTTGCCATATGGTCTTCATGATAGTCAATTTAATTCACTGTCAAAGAAAGTGAGATGTAAAAATTCTGTAAATGAGACTCTGGGGTGACATTGTAGCAGTCTGGCATTAAGAAAGGGGTGCAGAGAAACTGCACCTGAGATGACAGTCGCAATTCAGAAGCTGCTGTTACAGCCTTGTATACCCGTGTGTATGATGAAAAAGAGATTGCTCTCACCTTCCAACATGCTCTCAGCCCTGTTTTTGCAGTGTGATGCTGTGCTGCTCAGCAGAGCCTAGAGGATCTATACAGCATCAAAATCTTCACATCTATCGTGTGAGCTCTTCTGAGTTGCTTCTGATGAGTAGTTGGGCATTACTTAGGTTCCTGTTGTTGAGCAGAGGACTCTGATGTTATCAGTGAAGTGCTTCCTCAGCCTTCACATACTGTGCTTCTGCTGCCTGTGCTTGGAAGCCTCATCAAGGTATTTTACTCCGTAGGTTTGTGTGTGTGTTTATTTCTGGGGTTTGGGGTGGAGGTGCTGTATGTCAAGAGACAGACTTGGTGAGTATCGATTGTGTCCTATACTCGGTAGCCACAGCACTGGCACCTCTTACATCCCTGGTGTGTCTCCAGCTCCTCAACATCACTGACCAAGTTTAAGAAAGTGGAAAGGAACTATGGTGCTTTATTGATAATGTGAGTGGCAAATGCAATCTAGCAGGAAAGCAGGTTGCTCCCCAGCTGGAATGCAGACCAGGCTTCAGTTAATCCTTCCCTTAGCCAGAGAAAGGTGGTTTTAATCTATTCATTAATGCATTTGGTTGTTTTTTCAGCATGATGTATCTGCAGATGCCATAGCACTGTTTGTCTTTTTCTATCCGTTTTCCCTGTCAGCAGACGTATCAGGGCATGAAGCTGTTCTCTGTCACTCCAGTCTAATCCCAAACCCCGCCGTAGGATCTTCTGAATTGTTCTGGGTTTGTGCAGAAGTAAATTACAGTATATCATGTCATTTTTCGGAACCTGTTACCAGCCTTTTGAGGATTTTTTTTTTTTTAGATGCTGAACTTCTTTTCAGTGATGTTTAAGACCAAACTAATTTGATATGCTTATTAGAGAAGGAAAATTAAAAGGCCAAAATCGTACAGGAAGCTCATTAAAATGGAAACACTGCAATAACTGGGTAGTTGGGCACTGATCCTGTCCTCACCCCCTCGCTCACTTTATGAGTGGTTTTGTGTTAAAAGTAACATGTCTGCAGGATGGTGCTCCAGCATCTGTTATTGCTGGAACAAAGTTACTTGCTTGGTTTTTTCCTCCCTCCACATTCTTCCGACATCTGCATGTGCAGATCTGTATGTTAATAATTTCTAACACTGCTCCTTTCCAGCGAAAATGCATCAAAGGGTGTGGAATTCGATCTTCCGTTAGGAGGGGAGTGTGTTGGTGTGGGGTTTTGTATTGCCTCTCACTTTTATTAGCTATTGGGTGACTGGCTGTGAAATGGAATACGTGAGTGAGGACTGTGCGGGCTGCTAGCATGAAGCCCATGCACACTGATGTTGCTTTCAAGTGTGTTTATGTGAAACAAAGAAGTTCACGGGCTATGGCATGTCCGTGTTCTGAAATGTGTCACCCTTTGTGATTAAAACTATGCAAATAATTTTCCTTATTTTCTGTTCTTCGGATGTTTGCAGCAAATCAAAATTTTTTTAAAAATATTCCACATTGAAAATGCTCAATAATTGTGTTGGGATTTTTTTTTTTTACCTTATAAGTTGAGCCAATAAATTGATTATAGATCCGTCTTGCTGAATGTTTGCTATTTCAATCGCTCTGGCTGTGATTATTTGATAGGAAGCAATATATTTTCTTTGGTTTATATTATGGGTGATTGCTAAAATGTATAGTTGCATGTACGAATTTTAAGATGCAGTTTATTTATGACTGACTTTATTGCTTCTCCTCAGTATCTGTACTGTAAAAATACGACTGCGTAAAGGTTCATAGCAAGGAAATAGACAAAGCTGAACAATAGACTTGGAATGATATTGGAAATATTCTCTGATCTCTAATTATCATGAAGTTAATTGTCTCTTCCAGTCTTCAAACTATGCTCTAGTTGGGAAAGCACATGCTTAATCCATTCCTATCCAGGAAAATGCTTGGGCTTAATTTTAAGCATGTGCATAAGTTATATTAGTTAAATGACTCAAACTGTTTGCTTGAATCCTGTCCAGTGTTGGACTGACTAGAGTTGCAATGTAAATACTGCAATAAATAAGATAAATATGGGTGTTGGTTTTGCTATCAACTTATCGCTGACTTTGACTTTTACAGTCATTTTTGTGGTATACAGTTTAAATCAGAAAAGAATGGACATTTCAACTAATTTTTTAATATGCTGAAATGTATTAAGTTACACAAAAGAATCCATGTTATAGTAATCCTGCAGATATACAGGAAAAGGGTACCTAGCGTGCATGGCAGATGGTTTCAAAGGAAATCCTCGAGAGCTAGGATTAAAAAGCAATTTTCAGCAAGTTTAAAATGGGTCTCCATATTTGGGTCACAGATGTTAACTCTTTCATTGCCAACAAATGAGGGAGCAGTCTTGTCAGATTACTATGGAAATGTTTCTCTCGGAAAAAGCTGACCGCTGTGCGCTGTGGAAGAAAGAAATGAGAATGTCAGTTGATTCTGCTTCTGATCCAGTTCTAACAACAGTGGGAAGTGGAGTTGTGAGATGCAGAGACAGTGGTGTGCTGCGAGTAAATGGGATTCATTGTTTGGCTAACAAACATTAGCTTTTAAAAATAATGGTGTGTGGCTTCAATCTTTGTTTGCCCACTGAAGCAAATTTACATAAACACAAACACAAAAAATGAAGAACAAAATATAAAGAATTATTTTGATTTTGTTGTTCTGGGTCTGCAAAGTTGGAATTCTCAAGGAAACCCAAGATGAAAGTACCTAAATCCCGTTTCGTTTCAGATTTCTGAACTCTGTTCCTGACATTGCCGATTTTTATGGATTTCACTGGCCTTCGTATTTTTATACTGCGGTAGAGACGTGTGAATAATCCTGCTCCTCTCTCCTACCCATCACGTTTTATACTTTCTGATAAATAATTTTTGGTGCATTAGAAATGGCAGATTTATGCTTATATACATTTAGTAAATTATACTTAATCCCTGTTTATTGAAGTGTAAAGAATTTTTAATAGATATTTCTGTTCCTTTTGGATATGGCAAGCATGTCTGAAACAAGATAAATGAGAAACTGAACAGCAATACTTCTGATCAACCCTGGACAGGGGTGAACACAGGCTCCAAGGTTTGCTTGGAAGTATGTCTGCACTTACAAATGGAAAGCAAGCCCGTGCTTTCTCAGACATGTTTTAGGGGCACATTAGAACTTGATTTTTAAGTTTTGGGTTTTTTTCTGAAAGGTTATATTCTAAACTAAACACTACCATACAAACATTGTTCCAGGCTGCAACTGTTTATGTTGGTGGTGTTTGAACATCCAAAAGTATCATCATCGATATAATGCGTGAAAGTGATTGAGTGCAGATCAGCTTTGTATTCTAAGAGCAAGAGGAGACACTGGGGTTTTAGTTGGTAGAAATAGCACAGCAAGTTGGAGATTATTGGCTTTAACTAATTTATACCAGCTAGTGAACGTGTGAGGAATGTAATTCACTTTTACATCAGTGCTCCTTTGTACACTTCTGGCAGTGTAAAGGAACCTCACGTCTGATGTGAACTAACTTTTCTTTTAAAGACTCTTCTATTTCCAAAATAGAAATTCAAGTTAGACCTTAAGCAGTGTTTATCACTAAACAATGAAATATAGCCCCTGGTGCTGTTTTATTGTGTTCTCACAGCTCAGCTGGGTGTGTTTTGTGCAGATTTGGAAGGTTTTCTGAGCAGAGGTGCCTGATGCTCTGCTAAGTGAATTGCACAAGTAATTGCTGGTTTAAATTTCAGTCTACGGAGAAGTTAATTGCATTGCTCTTTGGCTGTTACATTGGCTACACGTTAACAGCAAAGGACAACGTACTTCGGAAAGGGCATCATAAGTGTCCTAGTGGGATAACTAACTGCAGGTATATCTTCAAAATGTTAATTAACAATGCTAAATAATTGGTGTTTTCTGCAGGATTGATGAGGGTAGATATCAGAGGTCCTATCAGCTATTCAGAAAAGAAAATTTGGATGAAGGGTGAAAATAATGTAATAAGGCAGCTTTCAGGGTTCAGATCTTGTAGCAAAGCTAGAAAACGTCAGTGGACTCAGGATTGGCTTTTGGTTAAAGCCGAATCTGTGCTTCTAGGTCCTTGTTTTACATTACTTCCTCTGGGAAGTTTACCTGTGTGCATCCTGATCTGACAAGACGTAGCATCATGCGATCGTACCAGGTGTTCCATCTTAGCATAATCTGTGTTTCGGATGATTATTGAAGCAAAAGAGAGTCATTTGGTCTTTTTAATTGTAACAATTGGCTCTTGAAATTCTTGAGGCAACAGGACAGGGAATAAGCTTAAGGAAGTGTCTGCAGGGAGGCGGGTTAGTGGATGTTAGTGCGTTAGGGACACCTTCAGTTCAACTGAGTGCTTCGGAATTTCTCTCTACTTGTATCTTTTTGTAGTGTATATTTATTAAAAATGTTTTCTGAGTAGATTACTGAAAGCAATAACCTGTTCATATCAAGGCTGTGAATTTGTGTTTAATGTGACTGGTTGGACCGAAGTGAAAGCTTACATGCTGATAGATGGGCTTCTCTGCACTTTATTGATGGTGCTTTAAGTAGTGAGTTGAGGAGAAACAGATAATGAAAATTGATTCTTCTCTGCAGGTCTCTCTTGCTTACTGTTGGACTTCAACAGACCTAATCTGTGAAGATAATTAAAGTTCCTTTGCTCTGAATGCTGTAAGTGATTTTTTGCTTGTTTTATGGAAATCCTTAGGAGCCTGTTTCTCATGTAGGGAAAAGAGGTGAAAATGCCAAAAAAAAAAATATAGTAGAAATTAAGTTGGTGCAGATTTGTTATAGAACCGTATATGTTTGCAGGAGAGATTTCTAAGTAGCATTTTGTATTCAGGAACACCCGTGTCTCCATTCTAGCCATGCTGATAAATGCAGCAACAGAACTGGAATTGCAAATTGCCAGTAAAGATACCAAAGGAAACAAGTGTTTTCATACTTCTGTCAGGTCTACAACTAAATTAGAAATCTCAGCATGGTGGAGGGAATCTGCTGTTGCTGTGTGTTGTATTTGGTTGAGAACAAACACCTGAAGTATCAGTATCTTAACTGGGATGTCAGGAAGAAAAGTTGGAGGGGTGACAAATATTGTGAATGAAAAATTTTCATGTTGGTAATGACACAGGGTGGTGGCCCTTGCTGCAGTTTAGCATAACAGTTGTTTGAATTTCGGATGCCCTGATAACATAGCAGGAGATGTAACATATATCTTTACTGTTTAAGAGACTTCTTAACGGGAGCATGCTTTCCTGCTTTAAACCTTGTAAATGTGGAAGCATGGCTTCTGGAGCATCTGGGATAATAGCCCCCGTAGTGTGTGGAACCTCGCCATCGTATCTGGTAGGCTGCTGCAGGGAGGCAGAATGCGGGTAGGAAGCTGGAAGCAGGATGCCGTGGTTTTGACCTTATTTCAGCATCCTTAGGACACAGCTCTCTGCTGATTCTGTAATTAATAGTTATGCATGTTGCTAATGACACATTTCTTGTGTCTTTTAAACAGCTGATATTCTTGCACCAATGAAAACATGCAAAGAGCTCTTCATACCCCTATTTTTTCCACAAAGCTGTGGGAACAATTTTCTGGCTTGTAGAACAAAGAAGTTGCAACAAATTACATAGCCAACATCTGCACCTGGCTCACTTATTAAGCAAATATTTGGCGTAGATGCTAAGCTACCTTCTGCCAAGAAAGCCTTGCTGGTACAGTTGTTCAGGGATGAAGATGTGATAATTTCTTTTCCTTTTTGGTTCACCAAAGCTATTTTCTTGATTTGTCAAAGCCAAAATTTTGTTGGAAGGAAAATATCTTTTTACTTTTAAGTATCAGAGGTTGATCAATGGTTAATCAAACTTTTTCTAACCAGCCATGTTAAGATTGTGATGGTGTATCACTTTAGTTCCAAGGGCAGACACATCACATATGGGTTGCCATTTTGATGGCTTCGAATGGTAATCTGACCCATAAAAACTGAAGCATAATATGCAAACTGATTTTTTTTCTGGCCTGCCTGATTATTGAGGCCGTCTGTGTTAGGATGGATATGAGCCTGCTCAAAATGTGGTCTGCCAGTTTTAAGCAGGGTGGTAGTGCCAGTCACAGATGGACTTAAAAGCATAGCCTCATATGAACAAAAAGAGAAAGAAGATTCTCCTGAGAGCAGGAATTTTCACTTGAAAGCATATTGTGTCTGTTAAATCCTGTGGCCTTTGGAACATCCATCAGACCTTCCCGTGAATTCTTCACATGGATTAAGTAAACTAAATTTACTTGCTAAAAATAAAAAAAAACCCCTTACATTACAAATGTTGTTCTCCCTGGCGCTGCTGCCTTCTGTTGCTGTCATCCCTAATGGAATACAGGGCGGGAAGCTGACAGTGTCTGATCCTGGTATTTGCAGTGTATCCATTCAGCAAAACCAATTACAGCAAATGATTTTGTAAGTTTTATAGATATGTGGTTTTAATCTGCTGTATGAATCCTGTTGAAGTCATAGCATTCTGAGCCCTGGGCTGCCATTTGGAATTCCTGTCTGATAATTAACAAAAAATCTGTTTTGTAGGTGAAGGTGAGTACCTGTCTGCTGATGATGCATCTCAGATCAAAAATTAAGATATTTAAGCATCTAATTTTCACGGTGGTCAGTAAGATCTCGGTTCTCCTCTACTCAGTTTGAGAGAGCCTGTGCTCTGAAGTTAGAAATTCAATGACTTTGGCTTATGTGTAACCACAAGTGTCTTGGTACTATTTATAATCTGAAGAAACACATTAAATGATTTTCATGGGTTAGGAATACGGTCTACAGAAATCTGATTTTTTTTTAATCTCTTTAAATCGATTATATTGTTTGAACGACCATTTGCTGTTGCAGTAAGGAAGCATGTAAAAGGAGGCCCTCATCGATGAATTTCATGTTCGTGGCACCCTTGAATACCCCTCTCAAGTCCTCTTTAAGCCTTTTATTTGCAGGCTAAATAAACACCAGTTTCAGCAGTGTCTCATCTACTCCCTTTAATTACTGCTGTTGAGAGAAAGTTTCTGCTGATGCAAATGTGCTATTTTGTCATGTCACATCACATTGCATCAGCCTTATGTTTAGGAACAAAAAGAGGGGGAGGCTGAGACAGGATGTGGCTACAAATGGAACCAAAGGGTTTTCTTAAATATAGGCTGAAAATAGACAATCGAGGCAGTGATGCTTTTTCAAGCAAAAATCCATGAAAGGGAAAATCAAGTCTGTGACGACAAATGAAAAGCAGGGCTGGGGGTGTGAGAAGAGGGAGTTCTAGATGGAGGCGTGGGCTGGTGTCAGGGAAAAGCTGATGAACTTCTCATTTACGCAAACACCCTTTGCACAGTCAGATTGGTGTGAAGTGGTTTTAGAATATGTTAGACCACATACATCTCCTCTTGTTCCTTCTGTGCTGGCTAAAAAGTTCCTAGCCATGCTTCCCTCCAGCTTGCTGCAGGGCAAGCCGCCTGCCCTTTCCTTTGTTGTTATCTCCCCTTCAGGTGTTGAAGCTGAACTTGTTGATTGCTTCACAACTTGGCTTATTTTTATTGGAGAAAAAAAAAAAAACAAACAACTTTAAAGACAGGTCTTTGCTAACTTGGATGTCTTGGCTTAACCCAGTTGCTTGCAGGAATCGTCCTAAATACCATACAGCTTTATTTTCCTTGACTTACCTGTTACTATATGCTGCCTTGATGTAGGGATTGCTTGTTAGATTTTTTTTTTTCTACTCAAAACATTATCAAATTCCCAAGCCTAAAATCAGTATGGTGCGAAATGGCTCAGATTTATTCAGTTCTTTGTGCTGCCTGTTTGTATGACGGTTGAGTTTGCTGATGTTGGAAGTGTTTCTTCTGGCTCCTGGGTCAACCTGCCGAATTCTGTGTGTTCTGTGACAGCTCCATAAGCAGAAATCAAGTGGTTTGTTCTTTATCTTTGCGTGCATTTTGTACTCTATTTCAGGTTATCTCTTTTACCTACTTCCAGCAATAACTCTCAGCTCACTAAACTGAAACTAAATAACCTGTGGTAAATAGGCAGAGAGAAAATTTGCAGTAGCTGTCCAAATAAATGTAGGAGACTTCACAGTCCATCACACTAGATTTACTTTAAGATGTAGTGTCTTGTCCCAAATAATATTTTTTAAAAACTGTTCATGGGGAAAGTCAGTTTGGTTCTTCAGAAGATGTTTGCAGCTTCCCCATGGAAGACACTTTTTGCCCTCTCAGAACTGGGCAGAAAACGATCTATTGAAATCAAATGCATAAAGTGTGCGTGTAGTACATCTTGCTTTGAAATGATGAGTCTGATCAGAGCCTGATGGCAACTGAACTGAGGTGCAAGATCAGCTGTGTTTGAGAGTCATCGGCACTCTCGATGCAGATGTGATTTGAAGGCATGCTAGCAACACCTACTTATCAAATTAGAAAATACTATTCATTTCTTACAGCTAAGCACTTGGATTCTCGCCTCAGAAGTAATTGGTGATGATAGAGATAATATTTTTATTCTTGTCACTGAGGATAATAAAAATGCAGTAGAAGTTTAGAAGCTGGTATATTTACAGCACTATGACAAGTGTAAGTGGAGCTGTGTTTCCAACAGGAGCCAGACAGACAAAGGCACCCAACTCTTCATTATTAGATATTACCACTCCTTCAGGACTGTAAAATATTAAATACAGTGATACTGTAATCCAAACTCTTAATTTTTAAATTCTTTACGGCAGGGAAATAACAACCCATGGTGCTAAATCTGCATACTCGATGAAACTTGATGGAAACAAGTCAATGAAAGATTTACCGCGGGCTTTATACGCAAAGCTGCAGGGTGGCAGTCTGTGCACTCAAGGTGTGCAGGTCCGCAAACGGGAGAAGAGGCATACAGCTTCTAGCCTGGGTAGTAAGAGGCGTGTGTTGTTGACTCGGCTGCAATATTTGGTATTCTGTCTTTTGTGATTTTTATTTGGTAAATGCGTCACTTGTCTGTGGCACTTAACTCGACTGTAAATGGAAGTGTAACAGGGTCTACAGTGCTTCCTCAAGGAGCGGAGGGAGGCGGTGACAGTCCTGTAGAGGGTCTGGTGATAGATAAAGCATTAATTTGCATAGAATTTTTTATTTTTCATTTTCAGTTGAATCTGCTTCCTGAGACTTAAGACAATCACATCTGATTTTTTTCTTCCAATTAACTACTTTAGTACAGGAGAAAATTAAAAAGTGCCTCGGTGTAACATGCATTTTCATAGCAAATAATGTGTTCCTGTTATATTTTTTCAAAGCAAATCAGAAATATTAAATGAGGAAGGAGAATGATAGATGTTTGTTTTATAGTTGGGGTTTGTTTGTTTTGAACTGAATAAGTCTGAAAATACTCAATAGAAACTACAGATCAAATGAAAAGAGTCCATAAGCATTCTCCAGATTGCTCATCAAAAAACTACCCAACTGACAACACTGCAACAAGAAAACGTTCCTAATTAATGCCTTCAGTTAAGGGAAAAGCATTGTGGCTCTCTTAAATATATTATTAAATCTGCATTGTTTAGATAATAGGATGGGGAGAGACACTTGTGCTGAGTGCTGTGTCAAATTCGTCAGGGCATGTTTTAATTCTAGTTCACTTGCTGGATTGCACAGCTATTTGTCTGGGTATTGGGGTAATTTGGAGGTTTGAGTGAAGCCAGATGACTGTAATGAACTCATTTTGTCTTTGACTCATTCTGGCAAAAAAAAGATGCTATTTATGGGGTATTTTTGTATTGTTAAGACTTCTGTTCCTCCTGTCTCTCAAACTTTCTCTGGGCCACTGTCTTTGTGCCATCACTAGTAATTACATCAAATTAATTCACCATAATTGAGTTAATTATTAGCACTGGAGGTTAACAACATGACTTCAATTGAACCAAAGCTTTTATCCCTCTTTTCTTGAGGTTTCGCAAAATGTAAACAAATCCGAATCGTAGATGAAACCTAAGGCAGCTCCATCTCCATCAAGTGCTTTTTCCCAGTCAGGAGAACTGTCCTGCCACATTGATTCACTCAGACAGGTGTTGGTAAATGTGCTGTCTGCTGCCAAGGGGAGGGAATACCGTGGCATTCTCTGTCAACATTTGAGTACTTTAGAAAAAGGGAAATACTTCAATTGCTCCAGAGCCATTCAGTCACACCCAGAAAGACAGAATGATCATTAATAAAAATTCAGATATATAGAGGAGATTGAACCTGGTTTAGCTGATGTATATCAAAAAGAATTACGATACAAGTTCCAAGGACTCGGAGGATAGTTTTTTGAATTAGGGATGCTGTTGTGAATCATTGTGTAAAACATAACCAATACCACGCTTCCTTGTCCAAGGTGGTAGCTTGAGAACCAGAAGATGCGGCTTCTATTCCCAGCTCTGCTATTGACTCTGTGTGCTACTCTACACAAGCCGCTTGATTTTCTGGAGCACAATTTATTTTCTCAGATATTTCCCCTGTTAGAGATCCAAGAGGCTAGAGTTGTCTCATCTGCTTGTGCATCCCTGTTCTGGGCATAGTGCAGTGGGATATTTGAATCACTGGGGTCTTGATGTATTGCAGTGGATCGGCGCTGGGACGCCAAGAACTCTGCATTTGCCAAGGGCAGAAGCAAGCTTTTCCCTTTAGTGCCAAGGGCCAGAATTGATATCCAACTCCTGCTTCCCACAAAGTGCAGCGTGTTTGTTTTAATCTATTATAGCAAGAGCTTTGGGCTGGACACTTGGATCAAGAGTTTTGGCTTGAACTTAACTCTATAGACAATAAAACATGAACTTTTTTCCCCCCAACTTCATCTCAGCCAGAGCTATAAATTACTCAGTATAGTTGGTGTGTTGTGTGTAATCAGTTAAAAGCAAGCTCTGTACCTCTAAAAGCGAATGTTCTGTAGAGTGTTTTTCTGGTATGTCATTCTGGCTCAATGACAAAAATACCCAAAAGGCATGAGTAGAAATGAAAATTTGCCGAAATCATGTTGCAGTTGTAAGATTTGTTACCTGGCCAACAGGATCCAAGATCTATTGTTGGTTCTGGTATTGATGTGTTGTGTGGAAGATGAAGAATATTATTTAATTTCTTTCTTTGTGTCCTTTTGGGGAAGATAGAGCTAGTCGTGTCTGTGACTTTGCCATGAAAACAGATGACAAACAGCCTTCTTCCACACAGGGTGTGCTGGGGTGTGCAGATGCCCCTTAGCACCACGGGGAGAATGATGCTTCTGGGAGGTCAGTACTGTACATGACCACAGGTTTGTTAAAGCCATGGAGCTGTGCTAGCCTGGTGATATTGTTAGATGTCTCCTCTATTGGGAGACTTCTAAAGCCAATTTTGAATTTACAAAGCTGTCCTCTTCCTCCTTTTGGAAGCCTGTCAGATCAGAATAGGAGAGAAACCACAAGGACTGAACTAATGTAGGCAACAACGCACTTAGTCCTGTGCTCCAGCAGTGTGTAGGCCTGCAATTTCAATACATTACACTAGCTAACATCTGCCAGCACTGTCAGCTGTAGTTTTAATTACTTCCCTCTTTTAATTGGGTCAAATAATGAAGCACTGGAGTCAATTGTTAAGCAGCTCTTTCTGGAGCCAGGCGCCAATTTCCTGGATGCTGAATTTCCTTCAACATTCTTTTAATCTTGAAAAGAATAACTTTTAACTCTAAAATAACAGTATCTTATATGTAGAGGAGAATGGTCCCTGAAGGAATGGGAGAGGGGTGGAAAAAAACTCTCTTGCCGTCCAAAGTGTGGAGAATGTGCAAGTCTCACACCACAGCTGTCTTTGTGAGGAGCTCTCTCTTGTGGCATCCCACTGCAGCCAGCAGAGGTTTTCAGGGATAGGAATTCTTTCTCAAAAACCAGTTGCTGGACTGGGAACTCTTCCTTTGCGATAAGCTTCCTGCTAGCCAGGCTTTTCTTTTGTTTTTCTGATGAAACAGACTCTTTGAGCTAGGCTAGGCCATGGAGAGTGACAGTAAAGTTTTTGGGAAAACTTGAGATGTGGCTTTAAGACCTCGGCAATCTTCCTAAGATATGGCGGGCATCTGCCCACATGATTAGCTGTTGGTATGGTAACAATCCCTGATTAGTGAGCTGTACAAGTTAAAATCCCCCTTAAGAGGCTAAAGACTCCTAGACTTAAATGTTCTGTAATGCTGCTGCTTATAAGCATTTTTCCCAGGAACAGGCATGTTATTTTCCTCAAGATGTGGTGGGCCAAATTCATTCATGGTATAATTCCAGCACAGACAGGGTTTGTGCCAGGGAAGGTTTTGGCTCAGATGATTACTTGGATTGAGGGCAAAGGATTGGAAGATGCTAAATTTCAGTAGGTGTGGGTTTGAAATAATGAGGCAGCAAGTTGTTCTTGATGCTGCTGCAAAGGATAATGTAAATTGGGAAGGACGATTACAGGGCAAACTGTAGATACCAGGGCATTGTACAAGTACCATCGTCATTAATCTAGAGATTATGTGTGTATGGTTAGGACTGGAAATTATGTGCTGTGGCAGGTCAGTAAAATGAGAGCTCATACTGGAAAGCCCTGTTGAAGCCACTGTGGGTTTGTTCCCTTGTAGGCTGGACATGATGTTTGTACTAAGGGAACGAATGTTCAGAGGTGTATCTGAGGCATTCTTGGTTTTAAAAAAAGTTTTTCTGTTAATCTTTAGTCAATAGTGTGTCTCGCAGTGATTTCTTTTGCTTTTTAAAAATTGAATCTTTACCTTCCTGTGACTTTGTCCTTCTGTTGAACTTTAGTACTTTTACTTTCCCGAGTAGAGCCCTTTCTGCACTAAGTGATAGCTGCTTGTTTGAATTACATGATTCTACATTCTTACCTTTTTAAAGAAAAAGATAGGTTTGTTTTGCTCATGCAATCCAACTTCATGATAAAGCATAAAGGTAAAACAAACTTTAACCAGTTTCAGTCCTTCCTGAATCAAGCCGGGAGCCATGCCAAAACCTTGTTGTCAGGAGAAAAAAAAGTAGAGAAGCTTGAGTTGCATCTAAACCAGGGAGATTCATATCCCCCTGTTGCTGCCTGAACTTGACATTTAGTGGGCATACTCCAAAGAATATTACTCTAATTAGTCTGAGCATGCTTATTAATTATCCAGAACAGGGTAATCTGGCCTCAGTGCGGGCAGCATGTTTCCTCACTGGTGTTCGATTGCAAAAGTCCTGATGTTTTGTTTGCTGTGCTTAATGTATTACATGGCTCTGCTTTGTGATAGCAAAAGAGAGCATAAGATAAAACATTTGCCCTGTGGCTTTGGTTAATTTATATAAGTGGTCTTCATCATAAGAAGAATTTGGTGTCTTTTGTAATCCTGTTGATTACATTTGTATTCAGTTCTCCTTTACTGTACAGTATCTTTTAAGCTGTTACTCAAACTCTGACAAAAACACTTTATAGGTCTGATTTCCAGTTGCCTTAGTTGCTTTACACCACATCTGCAGTAAAGGGATAATAAAGTGAGTGCATGTACAAAATAGAATCTGCTTGATCTGTAAGAAAACTCTGCTTCTCAGAGCCTGAAAATGTGGATGTACAAAGTAAAATGGAGCTCTATCCCACTTTCTGAGGCAAAGTGACTTTTTTGCTTTTATTCATAGTTTCCTTGTTTATACATTTAGGGACAACTCTAGCAATTTTTTTTTTTTTTGCACAGCACCTCATTGGGAGCTGATGTTCAGTTGCTTTTCAGCATGATTGTCTAGTTCTTTTTTTCACAACTATTTCTTCTAGCGTTTGGTTCTCTATTGTACAGGTATAACCTGCACTTTGGGTTGTTGGCATAATGATCAGGTGTATTAAAGCACAACTTTGGACCCAGCTTATCCCGATATTTGCCATATTCTCTCTGGTTGCCCGTTGTCGTTACGTACAGCTCTAGCAATCTTTGTCATCTTCCAGTTTTACCAGTCATCACTTTATATTTGCTGGGAGACAAGTGCCGATAGCGTTGAATAGCATTAGGCTTCATGCTGTAGCTGGAGAACTGCCTGAAGGATGTTCACCCAATGGTGATTCCTTGCCAGCAAACAGGTTTTGAGATCCATCCTTTAGCCAGTTCTTAATCTCCGGTATGCTCTACTAATGCTGTGTCAAGCTAACTTTACACTGCAGGACTGAGCCCCAAAATGAGCTGCTGTTGCACTGTGGTTTGACACTGCTGCTCTGCTCTGTACATCGAGCAAAGCATAAAGCAGAGAAGAACAGAAATAAAAGGGAACAGAACAAGACTGGCTATCGTCGTGCATGCAATAGGATTTTGCAGATCATATTTAGAAAGGACAAAATCCGCAACAATGACAGGCCATAGCTCGTCAGAAGTGATCACATCAAAGCAGCAGATCTTAATAAAAGCCCAGCATGCTTGAGAGATGTGTTTATTGGAAAGTGACTTCAGCATTGTACGTGTTCATCCATACACGAGAAGGGGTGTATCTACAGGGCAGGCCGTTGCCCAGGGCAGCAAAATACTCCGTAGCTCTGTGAGTGGATGTGACTTGGTAGGGACGGACGTTTGCTGGTTTGCCTGGGGCAGCAGAACCCGTAGAGCTGGCCTTGAGCACCGTCACTCTGCTGTGACCTACTGGGGAATAAAGGAAATCCATTGCAGTGTAATGACCAGAGAAGGCAGTTAGTTCACTGAAACCAGTGAGCTCTGACACTCTGCTGCCGTAAGTGGCGGTGTGGTAAGTGTATTTTAGAAGTTAGAGCCCAGAGCCATAGGCCTTTCCTGTATTTACCAGCTGGGAACCCGTGAAACCTGGAAGGGAGGACTGGTGTAGCCAAGCACTAAGACAAAAGCGTAAGAGTGCTTCTGAGTAGCGGCAGTCCACTTGGGTGTCTTCCTGGACTGATGGCAAAACAGGAACCAAGATGTTGTATTTAAAGAGGTTTCAAGAGGCTTCCAATATCACTCTTATTTTGGCAGTTTTATTACTTTTCTGTGCAGAAAGTTCTACCATCTCATTTTGCACAAATACCACTTTTGGAATCTATATTCATATAGATTATAGCAGGTCCAGTGAAGGCATGATGACTCAGGTTACAGAACTTGGCTATGAATTTTTAATAGTAATTTCACTAGCAATTTCTTTTCTCTTGCAGAGTCTGTTATTGGACACTTAGGTTTACATTTTCAAGGAGGACAAATAATTTTGGCACCATAGATAACTGCAAGATGTTCCAAGTTCAATGCTGAATTCCCAAGGTTCCTAAAATCACATATACATTTGAAAAAACCCAGTCGGTTTCTCTGCTGGTTTATGAGTACTTACACTCCTGGGAATATTCTGGAGCATCTTCCTAATTAAAACCAAGCTAATGCTACTCAAAAGATGCTTTACATTTGTTTTTCTTAAATTAATTTTTTTACAGGGTTTGCGTGCTTAATCATAATTTGCAAAGTTCACTTTGTACTCTCAGCACTTCTCATGATTGAGTCCTAACACAGCATACTAACACCCAGGGAGATGCTATGGTTTTGGTTTGTTTTTTTTTAATGGAGGAATTTATCCTCAGTGTGATCAACTCACATAACAGACAATCTGAAGCAAGAGCCTGGAGCCAGCTGCAAACTATGGTACCAACTTTTGGATCCCACTGGTACCTTCAGTACCACAGATCCAACAGTGAAACAATAGTATCGAACAGGTCTGTCTCTCCATTTCTAGGTTTTTTCCCTCCATCTTCTGTTTTGTGTGGGATGGCAGCGGTCAGAGCACTGCATTCCCCAGAAGAGAGCCTGACTGTAAAGATAAGCTTCTCATGAGAGATGGTTCAGTGGTCGGAACGCTGAGGCAGCTCCGTTCTGTGCTGGATGCTGTTTGGTGGGTGGTATTCCACACCTTAGGATCTTTGTTGTTTGGAAGTGAGCTGGCGAGGCAGTGTTCCAGGCTGGCTTTGTATCTGCTAAGTAGCCAAAGCAAGTGGGATCCAGGCCTGCCTTGGCTCCTCGTTGTTCAAAATGGACATAATGCTGCTGTGCTCCTTTACTAGGATACTGCAAAATCCGTACATTAAAGATAATGAGGTTTGACTGTGAGAGGAGATCATGAATCCCTGCGTTAGGCTACTAAAGATGCTTTGAAGTGATGAGCAAACACATTTCCAGCCTGCATCCTGGGAGGGGAAGGGGAGCCAGCCTGTAAACAGCAACGGCTCAGGTAACTCCTGCCGCCCTTTAATTAACACTTCCAGTCTCTGAAGCCCAGCTTTGGTGGCTGTTTAACTAGGCCAGAGGGATCGACATTCTAACTGTTGGACCATAGGGATTTGCCTGAAAAACAGTCACAATAGCAGGAAAACCCATCTGAGAGCAGTGGCACGGTGTCATATCAATATCATCACGGATTCAGCTGTACACTGCGTCAATTGACAAGCTTGCTAATGCAGAGTGCGAGAGTAATTGGCTTTGGTCAGCCTTTGCTTCACTATCTGAATATCATTATCAAGAATGTAAATGATTATGCAATGCAGAAAATGCCACAATAGTCTCAGTGTCTCCTTTTATACTTGTCTCTTTTTAAACGGGGCTTTATCTAAATGCAAATGTGATTTCAGCCTTCTGATTAGGACATTATACAGTCATCCATTCCAGAAAAGCACAATTAGTGGATTATTTTATTTCTGACTCAACAGTTCTTGGTTTAGATAGTTTGTTTGTTGTGCTATACGTGATGTTTAAGTTATCAGAAGGAGATTTACATTATTAGTCAGGATTATAGCCAGATTTTGTGAGGTCGAGGGCTTTTTTCTTGGGAGATAAAAATGGTAGCATTTGTGGGATTTGAGGGGGGGGTGTTTTTAGAACAAAAGGCAATAGTGAAGATTCTTACTGTGCTTCATTGTCCTTTTTGTGCAAAGCAAGGGCAAGTTATCAGTAGTAACTATGCAGATTCTCCAGAGTTGTGGTGTATACGAGTGCGGAATTTAGCCTTCTCAGTTTCCAGGATCTATTCGCTGTTGAGTTTTACCCATACAGTGCCCCAGTATCTTTGAACTTTGCAGGGGTTAGGTCATAAGATTATTTCTCATTAAACAGCCATTTTACCAAAATAGCCATCAAGTTTTTCCATGTGCTATGGTAGATTTCCAGTGAAGCTTTCACTGGAAATTATATTACAGACACTGAAGTTACATGTGCAGAAAAACCCAGATCTTCGGTGATAAACTTCCCTGTGAAGCTTACCCTTGTCACTAAATTTGTAGCTTTTTTGCAGCTATGAATCTGTGTCAGAACTCGGGATATTTATTTTTTTTCCTTTCAGTATGGGAACCTCGTACACTATATGTTTGATAACTAGACCTGGTGGAAACTTCAGTCTCTGAATCTGTTAGAAAGCCCGGTACTTGTGGGAAGGTAAAGGACTTTTTCTTTCTGAAATTCATCAGTGTAAATGTATTTGTCACGTGATTTGGATTCAACAGCTCATCATTTTTCCTATGAAAAATTACTGCAGTGGAAAATTCTTCATTATCTGTAGTGAAACAACATTTTCAGTTCCGTTGATCAGTTTAATCCTTCCATGTTGACGTGACTCTGGCTTCTCGCTCTCTCCCATAGCTTAGTTTCTTCGTGCCAGAGCAAGCTGTCCTAGACACTCCCAGCACATGAGGGATCTTTGCTTTTGTGACAGGAAATCTATTGCACCATTTATGTGGCTGTAATTAAACCTATGATGAGTTTACACATCAAAGCCTCGAAATAACTCAACAAATTGGCTCTTGTCCCAACGCGTATTTTGGGATCTGTACTGAACTGGGCTGTTTCACTGTGTTTAGTGGGAAGATGTGAAATACGGGGTCAGGTTCTTGGTGTCAGTGGAACTACACCAGTTCTTACTAACTAAACATTTAGCCCAAAAATCCAGTGTGTAAAGTTAAGTTTATGTTCAGGTCAACTTGAATACAACAGCATATTCTAGATTTCTGTACTGGACGTAACTTTTGTGGGTATTTTTCAGTAGGGAGTTAGTGTGGTCAGTATTTGTTCTGAGTACTGTTTGCAGTGAATCTGTACACGCTAATACTTGGGGAAAGGGCTTTGCTTGTTGAAAGTGATTTTGAGTAAAGTCACAAATGAACTGCACAGAACCTGTTTCAGAGGTAAGGAAAGATGTCAGTGTGGATAAGCAGGAAAGGGATCCTGATGTTCTTCAAAGGTTTGTGCCTATTAAGCTTATTATATGTCTTAGAATTAGTTTTAATAACTTACATCTTCAGCTCACGCGGTAGTAACCCTGTTAAGTACTTCCTTAAGACAGTCATCTTTTTCCCTTGGAGGCTAGAAAAGCTTTTTCTTCTGAAGTGTCATCAGAGCCTTTCTTAGAAGCTTCCATAACACCCATCATCAGCCGTGACTCACGATGTTTCTGCAGGTCCTTAAAAAACCAGTGTGATAAAACCTGCCTGTTGCTCTCGGGGGAACAGGTGGCGAGCTGCATTGTGTGCTCTATTAGGCTACACAAAAACAGGCTCGTACCGCTGTCACCTCCTCCCCATCCCCATCCCACCTGCTTGGCTCATCTGGCTCGTTCTGCCTCATCTTACGACTTGTCACTGGTCTGCCATGTAAGCTCTTTGTGGCAGCAGCTTTGTCGTTAGCTGTGTGTGTATATATAGCACCTCCCATGCCAGAGCCCCAGTCCCTGGGCGCAGAGCCAGTACAGACAGCGCTAATATCACACGTTTCCTATAGACAAACTGCCACAGGAACAGCTCCCTCTCATTGTACGAGATATTACTTTTGACAAAAGATAGATTCAAAAAATCAATACGGCATAGATTTCACCCAGTCTTTCAGTAATGAACAGGAAAGAACCCATCCTGTGAGGTGCTCAGAATGACTTTGTACTGTGGTTTTGTGCCACGATAAAGCAATGTTGTAGAGGCCCATCGCTCAAGAATAAGTTGTTCTGTGCCTTTGTCATAGAATTCTTTATTCTTCTTCACACAGAAGAGTCGTACTTTTTGTGTCTAAAGTATTACCAGTTTTCAGTGACCTCTTGTGCTACTGCAGATCAGCATTGCTCTTGTTACTGCTACAGCACTGTGCTAATTCGTATCTACTTAGTTACAGACTGAGGTGGAATTTTGTTTTCCTGAAAATACAGGTCACGACAGTACATATCCCATTATGATGGCATTTTATAGGTACATAGCGAGGGGATTTCTCCCCACGGCAAGAAGAGCTAGTCTGTGCAAACATCCAGCCCAGGCATGCGATAGTTGTAATGTTATGTTCTGAAATAAATTTGACAGAAGGACTTAAATTACTTAAGAAAAAGGAAAAAAATTCGAAATGATGAGTAAGTATCATAACGGGTGTTAAAATAATGCCATACACCTACCTCATTATTCAGTTACTTATTATTTTTATTCTTAAGAGTAGTGATGTAAAAGTACTTTTTTCCAAATGTTGATTTAGTTCTCTGCAGATGGTAACCATCTGTTAAATGACAAGCCATTTACAGTATTTGATTAGCCCTTTATATAGCTTGGATGGACTTATTGTTACAGTATGTGAGTATAGTTATGGAGGTGAAACTTGTTAGATGTGTTCTTTTCCCAGTGCTGTTACCAAAAATAAAGAAGGAAAATTTCAAAACTATCAGTATTTTTGCCTGTCTTCTCCTGTATCTGTACATGTTCTTTCAAGTTAAAGCCAGACGTTCACAGGCCATTTCTCAAGATTCTCCTGAGAGAATGACGATACTAGGCAATACTGTTAAATTCCAGCACCACTTGTGGCAGTTACGAGTGTTCTCATTCTGCAGTGTCACCGTGTAGCTAGACTCTTACAGGTGCTCAAGGAAAGCCCTGGAAGCTTGAATGAATCTAGGAATCATGGCTTGTCAGGAGAAAACTTTCTCAGGGCTGCAATACCACTTTGTATGCTGATAGCAGCTTAAACTGTGGGTCTTTTTTTAAAACTAGAAAAAATCTAATATTGCAATACACCTTAATATTGCCATCATAAAGTGATCTTCCTGCATGAGCTGCACACTTTTGTGTTTTAATACCTTGATCAATGATAGCTAACTGCCATCTGTCCATAAACGAAACACGTTCTGATTCATTTCATGTTGTGCTTTCCTCTGAAGCTTCTTCAAGTTAGGCTGCTAAACTTTAATTTGCTGACCCTGTTTGCACTGTTGTAAAATTACACTTTTATTTCTGCATTTTTAGTAAAATTAATTAGGTATTTCAATTTGTGTGTTTTTTTGTTTTCAACAGCTAAAAAGCTTGATAATGGCCCCACTACCGAATGCTGAATTAGTTCAGAACTCTTTGCAGTTGTATCGTTACCTGCTTCGATGCTGTAAACAACTTCCTGAAGAGAATATTCGTCAGCATTACAGACATGCGGTCAGGCAGGTGAGAAACAGATTTCTTTTCTCTTGGGGGAATTCAGTGTTGTGGGATTTTTTTGTTTTTCTCCTCCTACAGTTTGGACCAACTTTTTATAACTCCTATCACTTAAAAAATTATTTTTCTGCAAGCTTTGAAATATTAGTGGATTTGAAAGATTATCCTTGGGAGTATGTGAAGGAGAATTTCTTTTTATTTGCTTTGAATCTGAAACCTTCTATTTCCTTGGCTTTCATCTCTAATTCTTGTGTTAGTCAAGAGAGTGAACAATCATTCCTTGCTGAGCTAAACACATCTTTGGTGGTGACTTATTGGTTCCTTGTTGGTCATTTTTTAACACGTATATCCTGCTCCAGCCCCCCCAGCTGGGTAAGTCTCATCTAATTGTTCATATGGAAGTAATTCATCTCTTTGATCATACCTGTTGTCCTGTGTCTTTCTAGTTTTAACGTACCAGATTATTTCAATTGTTGTCCTGAATTGAAGTTCTCTAGTGTGTTTTGCTGATGATGCATGAAAGGAGTAAAATACTTAATATGGAATTACATTTGACAAGACTTGTTGCGGAAATAGCACAGCCAGGTGCCACAATATGTATTTTTACCTTTTCAGATCAACAGTTTGTTTGCATCAAATATTTTCTTTGAGACTTGGAAATTATCCTTGTTTTGACAACTGTACTAAATTGGCTGGTCAGTGTAACACTTTGATTAAATGTTGCAGAGTTTCAAAGTTCATGCAGATGAAGACAATCCTGAGCGAATCCAGCAGATTATTAAGAGAGCCATTGAAGATGCCGACTGGGTCATGAATAAAGTGAGTGCATCAGACTGTCTTACATTTACCCGGCGGATATGCCTTTTTACTGTCACACCACTGAAAGATACTGCTCAGTCTGATTTCTTAAATAAAAGAATGAAGATTGTTTACTGTTAGACAGCTGAGAATCATCTGGACTTCCTTGGATTTAAAATATCTGGTTGGAGCATGATATGTTAGCGTGGGTTTCTTAGAATATAATGAAACAAGTCAAAAGTTCAGCTTGCTCTAAATATCTGTGATTTAATTTACTAAATGACTTAAGTCCTTCACTCTGCCAGCCCATGAAATCCAAATGAGAATTGTTACAGGAGCAAGCACAGATTAGTCATCGATTATAAAATTACAGCAGGAGCCAAATCCCAGCAGTTACAGCCTAGTAAATAACTGTCTGTGCCTGAATCTGATTTTATTCTCCCTACAATTATGAAAAGCCTCATTCTGATTCTGCTACAGAGATTGTAGCCTGTTTCACTGGAAAACTGGTAATTGAACTGTGTGAGAGGAGGGCTGGATTCACGGTGCCTGACAAGAAGCATTATTTTCTACTGTAGAGGGAAAGCCTCTCAAATTTCAATCTAACTTAAAGGAAACAAATATTTTTATGTAGATCATGAAACGGGTTGTAAATTCTTGTCATTATGAACTGTTACTTTTAGTTCTGTGCTCTTTCCCACAAATAATTGTGTTTCTTCTTTTTTTTTTTTTTTTTTAGTATAAGAAACAGAAGTAGAAGAGCAGTGATGAAGACAGGAATGTCATTGGTAAACATCTGTAGAGGACTTGCAATCAAGCCCAGTAGTATATTATAGTTATTGCCTGGAGTTTTCTCTTAGATAATACAAGTACAATAATTCATATCTCATGGGGATATCATGAAGCTAAATTAATATTTCTGAAGCTATTTGAGTCTATAGATTAAAAGGCACAGTCTAGGTTCAAAATATTAGCTTGTATGATCACGAAGAAGCAGAGGTGTGACCAGAGCACTGGGCTGGTGTTAATCTAGCAGCAGGCACAAAAGCACAGGCTACTCAGTGGAGAACATACCCACAAGAATTTTAAGCACATCTGCAACTTGAACCACACTATTTTCCCCCTGCCTGTCTGTGCTGCGGGCATGTCTTCACCCTGCTCTGTAGGCATGCACTTGAACTGATTCTTACTTAAAGATATGTGCCTGTTGCCCTGATCTCCAAACTCTCACGGGAACGGACACCTTTCAGACAGGCTGTGTGCACTGACCGGTACAGTCACTGGTGTGTGGGATGTTACACAAGCAAGGCCTTCACAACTTCTTACAACATATAATAAATGTCCTTTAAAAGTGGCAGTCCATGTCCTTTTTAAAAAGATTGTCTTTTCACTGCCCTAATAGTTTTTCATCGGGGGAAACTGATTAGAAATACTAGCTATGTTACCTAAAACTAATTTAGGGGTGAAAGTTTCCTTCTGAAGCATGACCTTTGCTTGTAGCTGTACGTGGGGCTGTCTCCCTGCAGGTGGCAGTGCGTGCTGCGCTGCCTGAGCCCTCAGCATTTGGGGGTTGGGTTTGTTCTCACTCTGTCCAAACTGTTGAACTTCGTCGCCTGATAAAATAGAACTCAAGTGCTAAGGCAGATCTCTTAGGCTGGAGATTTTCTTTTTTTCATGAAGCCATGAAAGAAACAAACAAAAAATCCTAGCTCAAAGTAGTCGAGAAGAATTTGGCAAGTGCTATACAAGAAATGTGGGCTGTAAATGAACATTTACACCATAAAGTGTTATATGAAAAGATCTTTGTCTCTGCTAACCCTAAATCCTCCTCTTCAGGAATTCCTGCCCTCTGTTATTCTCTTTTCTGCCATTGCCACTATTGTTCCTCTTACCTAATCCTACATCTCTCACATCAATTTATACACCCTCAGCTTTTGTTCTACATATTCCTTTAATTCTGTTCTCACTCATCTTATCTCTCTACCCTACTTCCTTCTCTTCCTTAAATCCTTTTCTGACAGGTGCATCAGAAGATACCAGGTATTATGCTGGGGCCATCCTTCTGCTTAATTTCAGATAATAAAGCGTGAAGGTAACAGTTTCTCAACAAAGTACACGTAAGGTTTTCTTCATGTGAGGAAAACCACTTGTCTTTCTACTTAAAAATGAAAAGTATTTAAACCATTCTGGTTTAAGCTTTCAAGATAATTTGATGCAAGGTAGAGCATAGAAAACTTCGACCTTGGCAGATGACAAGCAATACACACTATTAAACTGAACACTGTAATAAAAAAGCTCAAGTAGAGTTGATAAAAGATATCTGAATGTGCTACTTTTAATCAAGAACAGCAAACAGATGACCCATGCTGCACTCCAATTCTGTTATATATATTTGGCCTGCAGTATGGAGATGCACTGAGCTTTGTACCACTGCCACAGTGAACATGATAAGACTTGGTAGGATTAGCAGCATCTGGGAACACACTCATTTTCCTGAACTTCAAGTGTAGTGTGTTCAGGAAACCTCCATTGCTTTATTGTCTTGCTTGATGTAAGGTGAGATGTAATATTTTGTTCAATTACTAAATAGGATAATTGCATGTGTTTAAGTCATTCTTATATGCCTGTTATTTAATTTATGGATAGTTCAAGAGGGAAAGCACGAAGGAGCTGGAAGGTACAACCCTGACGTGTCTGCAGCTCCAAGTGTCTGAGGTGCCAGCTGAGATATGGGAACGTCAGGCCAAAGGTATGGTAGATGTAACTGATAAGGTAGGACCAGGATCTGTGAATTTTAGTCTTTGGAAACTGATAGAGAATGCAGTTCTTAGTAGGGTGCAGAAGGGAAACATGGTTGCTGAGGCAGGAGACACTGTCTAAATATTTTGATGGTAGTGATTCAGTTGTAGGGCATGATGAGATCTCTGAGTAATTTTTTTTAATACAGACATAATCTGATTTTCAAAATAACAAACTTCTTAATAAAACCGAAATATATGAAAATAACTTTGTTATGGAACAAATAATGGTCCTGGTAGTGGGGAGACACAAAAAGTGCAAACAACTATTCACTTCCTTGTAATAGTGAAAGTAACCCCAGTGTCTAAGGCAGTCGTGTTTCTCTGATGGGGCTGAAGAGGCACTCAGCTGCAAAGCTGAGGCTTTTATGTTTTCAAGACGTTATACAAATTCTGTTCTTCAGCACCATAACTTGACACCAAAGAGGTTATCTTAACCTCGATGTAGATGAGAACACGAACTCTGAAAACAGAGCTTCAAGACTTTCGACCAAAATTATTATCCAGACTACTTCTACTCAGAAGTCATTTAATCCTGGAGTTACCCTAATTTGCCACTCACCTGTTCGACCTGAGAGTTTATACAGTAAATTAAGTTCTTTTCATTGGTGTTCAGAGTCACCTTTTTTTGAGCAACTCGCTGCCACCCAGCCTTGCTCAAACTGAGAACTGTTCTCTCTCCTGCTGATGTCTTTGTTGGGTGTTAATGCCGCTGTGCTTGTGATTAGCTGCCAGAGGCTCTACCAGGGCCCACTGCTGGAGAGACTTACACGGGCATATCTCTGTTCCTGCTGCTCACGGGGGAACGCTTCGTTGGTCAGTCTCCTCCATGGTTCTCTGATGGCAGTTGCAAAGAAAATATCAACACCAAGTAGACTGGTGCATCTGTGTTTCCATATTTGGCCACCCAGAATCTCTGAAAATAAAGGTGTTGGTGCAATTTAAGGGATAAGGGCTAAAAGAGACTGTTGTATACTGTAGTTACTATTGCAAAATTTAAAAGAAAAGAGCTCACAGTGCTCATTAAGCTGTTGACACAACAAAGGATGATGTCAGTAAAAAGGGACAAGCCTACTTTATTCATAGGTTTTCGTTTCTTTTTCACTGAAATGAGGAACCCATTTCCATACTTGTATATCACACCAGTTCTTGTAAGCACTGGGCTGTTTCTAGGTACATGCAATCGCAGAACGAGTGAGGGCCCATCAGATGGTCATGTTAAAGCCCCAGTTTTTGTTGGGCCCACTGATAAGCACTGCTATCGCAAGCATTCAGTTACCAGCATCACTTTCGGAGTGGAATAGTATCAGCTGGCCTTTCATTAGCCTGAGGCTTTTTATTGTGTTTACACAAGTGTAATAACTGCAGTCTGCAAACAACAGTTTTGCAGCTGGTTACTGTAAGACCTTGGGTCAATGACTTCTCCTAAGTACTCCTACCACCAGAGGAGTGAAGTGGAAAGAACCATTCAAAGGCTGTGTACCTACGACTCTGTCAGTTCAGCTTGAGAGAAATTTTCACAGGGGACTTGTTATGCAAGACAAACATTACAACAAGGAAAAGACACTTGGGAGACTTCTGTTTAGTAGGCTGGGATCATGCTTTTAATTCTTGAAGTATGGAGGAACTAATTATTTAGATCACATTTGAGCTAAGGAAAATGAGAAAAAAGTTCTTAGTCTATAACCTGGAGCTAGTGATTGATCAACATTTAGTCAAAGAACGGAACCAAATTTGGTGCTATGCTTTCTATGTGTATGTAACATTAGGAACCTAAAGCTGAAATCGTGTGGAAATAGTCTGTACGTTACAAATATGGAAGTGACATGTCGAGAAGGACTGGAACAGTGGCAATTTACGGGTGGGTTGGTTGATTTGTTTTGTTCCGTTTATAGGTTCTTGCTCTTAAGCCCACAGACAAATGTGAAATGGTCTGCTGCTGTCACCAGCCTTGGAGCCTCGTGGTAGAAGGTTTCTGTATAGAGAATTTTTTTTTTTAATTTGATACCGGGTTTTGTTATGGAAAAGATTGTAAATTTGTGGTTTATCTGAAATATAAGATAGTATTTTGCACTTCACACGGTTAAAGAGATGTATATATTTCTGATCACATTCTTATGTCAGAAGTGTTACTGATTTCAATTCACTCTTGCCACTGAAAGTCACTTGAGCCCTGTGCGTACTGAATAGAACACTTCCATCCCAAGCCAGGCTTTGCTTAGCATCATTTGTCAGTAACTGAATATTCTTTAAATCATTCTTTAGCTTTAGCACTTTGTAAACTTCTTCACTCGGTTGGTTATGTCACAGGCATTGCTTTTTGTGTAGAGACACGTGAGCTTAAGAATTTGGTGCTGAGCGAAAGCATCTCTTCTGTGGTGTTTGGCTCATTTTCAAATGTCATAAGGAAGTGATCTTTACTGCGATACTGTAAAGAACAAGTATACACACTATTTCTGAGAGAAACAAATAATATTCACTGTGATCTTTTCTTAAGGGAAACAGTTTCTTATTTGTGAATAGCTTTTAACTTGGCATTACAACCTGTGCCTTCGTACGAAGCTCTGATAAGACGCAGACTGACCAGGGAGCACAGCAGCTGTGAGTCTTAGGCTTTCAATATCATAATGTTTGTTCATTATGAGAGTCCTTGGCCTTAAACTGTAAGAATGAGTCTTTACAGCTTTATGCTCCACAACGTAGTGTCCCCCAGTGTCATCCCAAATAGCGTATGTTTGCTTGCAGCATGTGAGTCGTCTCTGTGTCAAGAACTGCGTTCCAGAGCAAGTCAACAGCGCAGGAAAACGGCTTGACACTGCGCTGCCCGCTTGGTCAGTCGCTTCACTGCAGTCTTTCCTACTGCTCCGAGGGGGTGTATTTCTGCTTGAGCACGAGCCAGCTGGTGCATCTTTCAACTTTTGTATTATTTGATTAATTTATCTTATACTTCTGTCAAGCCAAGTTTTATGAAATAGTGTTAACTGACGTATGCACTAGTCACCAAGTACTCCTTTCAGCTTGTGATTAATCAGGGCAGTCACATTAACTTTTAAAAAAAACCTGTTCTTTGAAGAATATTTTCTGTTTTCCTCATAATTGTGTTTGATATTTAGCAGATTTTTTTTTAAAGTTTAGAAGCAGATGGAGGTATCTGTCACTTGCAGCTAAGAGCTTAACAATGTATTTATCATTGGGCGGGGAGGTCCCTGACACTGCACACTTAGGGCAGCAATCCTGCGCGCTTTAAACTAGTAGATTGTGGAGGTGATGGTTCTGGAACTGCTGTTCATTGTCCTTACCTGTGAACTGAGAGGCCTGAGAAGTTAACTTCCCTATTCTGTAGCTATCAGCCTGGGTGCCTTTTCCCCCAGAAGAATCTGCTTTAATCCATTTTGAAAAGGATTAACTTGATTTTTTTCTTTTTTTATCAGTAACTTCTGAGACAGCTTTGTTTGGGTGCTTCACTACCTCGTGTAGAATGTTCTTGTTCAGCTGCTGCCCCCCAACATTAGATTGAGCTGCCTCATTACCTGGCTGCTTCATTCTGCTGGAGTTCAGCTTCGTCTCTTTCAAAACTGGTACACTTTATGTCCTTCTATTATTACAGCTTATTTTTTTGTACAGTCTTTGATATCCTCGAAAGAAGTTTAAAAATTGTGTTTTGATTAATATTTCCTGCCATTCTACAGAATGGATTTTAAAAGACAGAAAATTGACAATAAATGATTAGGTTGACTCATGTTCTGTATTGGGTAACATCAAGTAGAATCTGGGATTTTCTCAGCCTTACTTTCACTTTCTCAGCAGCTGTTTCATCCACAGACAGTCAGATGTGTCTCAGATGGTATGAAACAAGGAAAACAGTGAGTTTCAAAACAAATGTAAAACGGACATTAGTAGTCTGGAAAATATTACGTCATGATAGCAAACACAGACAAAGGCTGTATTTGCAGGAGACACCTCCCTGATACTCACCAATCTGATTTTTCATGCCTAAAATAGAGTATTTAGTTTTCCACAATTGCACAACTGCAAGGGATGCTTTCTGTTTTATTTTTTGCTTTTTCCTCCTTTTTAGAGATCACAAAATTGTGTGTTTAACCACAGTTTACAGTACAGAATGCAGACACCTCTTGAGCCTTGGAAGCTTCTCCCTGAAGAGCTCTGTAGAGTCTGTCCTCCCTTGCCTGGAAGTATCTCACACAGTAGGTTGCAGCTTTATGGCCAAGATTTTTAAAAGTAATTCTCAGACTACGTTTTAGGTGCTTAACTTGGGAGACCTTAAAATGATATTTGGTGATAGTCTGACACATCTCACTGTGTTGCCGAATAGCCTTGGGAAGATATGATCAGTTCTCTGGACTGCTGTTTCTATTCTGTCTTGTCTGGATTACAGGGAAGGGTTTCTGGTTCACAGAGATGCATACTGTTAACTGCAGTTCACAGTTGGGTTGTCCTGGGCAAGACAAGAGCAAACAACAGCTTATAATGGTTCTCAATACAGGGGTTTTTGAGAACCAATGAGAGCTCTTAACATACCTGGTTATCTCGCATATTCGTTCTCCGTGCTCCCACTGGCAGTGTTGTGGTCACCACCTTCTCATTTCGGTGCACAGAGCACCTCTCTGGCTGGTTGGGACTCTGTTAGCAAATAGCAGGAAAATGGTTATTCCTTACGTCATTACTCTGAATTAGGAAGGTACTAAAATGGTAATGATCATTTTACGGTTATTTCAGAAGCAGGGTTTTTTTTTTTCAGAACCTCTGGAATTCATAAGGACTGTCTGTTAAAAGAGAAGCTGGGAGACATAAATCTTGCCTTTATGCTTTATCAAATTCTGTCTTGGTCTACAAGAACAAAGGCAATCTAGATAATTGCTTATCAGGATGTTTATTTTTCATGCTGTTTGTGGGTTCTGAGCCAAAGCCACTGAAATCAAAGGGAAAGACGCCCGTGTACTTCAGTGAGCATTCGCCATCTTACACCTTTTTTTCACTACCTTGAATACTTGGAGAAACGTACCATGCATAGTCATGTTTGCCAGAGTTAAAAGTGAAACAGCTTTGTTCATCCAGTTTTACCAAACATACTCTCTGCAGGGGTCCAGATGGGCTAAGTTCAAGAGGTGGGTCTGACTTGGAGTCTGGAAGCAAAGGCGTTACTCCTAGTTGCACCTGCTAAGTAAGGGGAAGGCATAAAGTGTATTCTGAAGGGTCTTTGACCACTAACTAGTTGCTTTCATTTCCCATGGTCGTATGCTGCTTCAGAAAAATAAACTTTAAAAGTCCTGCTGCTGTCTTCTGTGCTGAAGAACTGCATTCCCTTTTTCTCACTTTCAACTTCATCAATATTAAAACCTGCAGTCTATTTAAAAATGAGTTGGTGGATTGCTGATCACTGGTTTATACTGTGCTCATTTGTTTTTACCAACACTGACCCGGGATGCCTCTCTGATGAACAGTCGTTCTCCATGGTGCATCCACTTCTGCCGCTTCATCAGAGATGGAGGGGTGTGTTTTTTGCAAAAGGATCATCTAACTGGGTAAGAACTGAACTACAGATGAGGAACTTGGTACACAAACCTACCAAAAGCATGCATGAGCTTCCATTTCTTAGTTCCTTATCCAGAGCTACCAGACCCCGTGTGGGCAGAAGCTGTGAGTATATGATGATGTACTTGAGAAGTCATCGTTCCTGATGTGGTCATTCTACCAAATCAAGGCATTGTTAACTGGGAGGATTTGTCTCTTGTCACTGTGAAATAATTTCAGGATGCCGGTCATCTGTCCCTCAGATGCAGATTTGGTCTTCCATTGGAAAGAAATGGGATTTCAAAAGCGAAAACATGGGAGGAAATCAGGATCAGGGCTTTGACACTTCATGGAAATACAGGAAATATTGGTCCCCAAAAGCTCTACTAGGAAGATGAGCAACATGTTCTTCTGGAGAATTCTCAGATTGAAAATAAGTCTTAGAAGCTGGTACGTGAGAAGAGAGAAGGAAATGACATAGTGGTTTTCAGCTAGTGCTGGTCAGAGAGCTATCTTGAGCTGCTTTAACCTTATGGACTGTTGAAAAGTCACAGAAAATTCCCACTTACATTCCCTTCTGCCGGGTCTCAGATGATTAATCCAAAACTAATCATCATAAAAACAAGATGAGGCAAGAACATGCTTTTTATCAAAAATCTTACTATTTCTGTCACTTAGCAGTGAGGTACACAGTCTACATCAGCTCCGTTTGCTTTGGTTGCTGGGATGCAAACACCCCCTTACTGCAACAGTTTGATGAAGAATTTAGATTGCACAAAGTGATTATTTTGCATCTTATCCTTTTGGAAATAGAGACAAAAATTGTTATGGATAATAGCACCTGCTAATTAATCTGTAACAATCCTTTGATGTTTGTACTAGAACTGCTTATTATAGATTAAACCTTGTGACTTCATCCACTTCATAAAGCCATCCATCACTTTCTAGAATCTGACCTTACTATACATCAACATATGTTCTTCTACGTATCTATTTTTTTATTTTTAATAAGTGATGTTCCCCCTTCCAAATGCAGCTTCAAAGGCTGTCTGTTCTGTCAGTGTGGTCATGAGTCGTGTCAATAACGACTGTGTTTGCTCACTGGATGAAAACCAGACTAAATAGTATGTCCCTAGCCTGTAATTCCTATAGAAAAAGAGTTGGGAAAAGCAGCGCGTTAGGAACATCTGCATCATTTGCTGCTAAAATATTGTGTCTGGTTTGGGCCTCAATTGCAAGAAAGACTTGAATAAAAGAGAGCGAGTTCCGTAGAGGGCCACCAAGATGGCTGGGCTGGGACAGATGCTTCATGAGAAGAGGCTGAAGGAACTGGGCTTGTTCAGCCTGGAGCAGACCCAGGGGACCTAATGACAGCCTTCCAGTGACTTTGACGAAGTCCTTCAGGGGATGGAGCCAGACTCTTCACAGTGGTGTGTGGTGGGAAGATGAGAAGCAATGGGCAGAGACTGAAATGAGAAATCCAGCCTGGGTGTAAGGAGAAAGTTTTTTCCCCATGAAGAGAGTCTAGCAGTAGAGAAGGTGGCACAGATATGCTGTGCAGTCTGCTTCCTTGGAAGTTTTCAAGACCAGCCTGGATCAAGTCCTGGGCAACCTGGTCTGACCTCGTGGCTGACCCTGCTTTGAGCAGGAGGTTGGACTTGATGAACTGCTGAGATCCCTTTCTCCTGTAATACTGTGCATGATATAAATGTCTTTGCTAACTTTATTTCAGTTCTGGGAGTTATGTTTGAGGTATATGATGGAACACAAAATTTCCTAAAAAATATTTACTCCATGAGTTGGAACAAGAAGCAGCTCAGCAGCAGCTTGCTTTCTGGTATACCCAACAGAGACTGATGGTAAATTGTCTGTATTTCAATGTGTAAGTATTTTGCTGGACTTGCAGCTCAAAATCAAAGAAAATGGACTAAAAATATGCTAAAGATGCTGAAGAATGTGCCATGGAAATTGTAGGGGAAGGTAGCTAGCTGCTAGTAAAGGAGTTGTAAGCTTATTACTACAAACTCTCTAGCACTAACTTTTTTCCCAACGCTAGCAGAGGGAAGATAATTTCACTCTCGCTGGGAGTTTCAGAAATACAATGTAATTTTCAGGGACATTGAAAGTTGTGCAGAGTTGGGCAAGACTGGCCTAACTGTAGTGCTTTGCAAGAAGTCATTAACAACAACTGAATGGGTAAAAGGGCTCATAGAGATAAAGCAGAGCCATAAAATTGCCTGAGAAAACCCTTGTCTCCATCCAGGAAGCAATGGAAAGCAGCTGAACATACTCTGATTTCGTGTAAGCTAAGCTATGATGCTTGAGTATGCAGGAAAAAAAATTGAGTAGGTGAAGGCTGATAAAAAGGAAAAGTTAGAGACTTACAGTAAGCAATAAAGATAAGCAGGTAAGTTTTATTGAAATTGTTTCAACAGTGGTATCTGTTTCAATAAAAAGTCAAAGGAATGGACAGAGAAATCTTGTGGTTAGGGATTGCAAATTGTTTTCCCCTTCTAGCAGAGAGACCTCGTACTGTATTTAGCAGGTGAGAGGGTGATGTGAAGGGAAATGAAATCTTTAACCTGGTGTGCTTCTGTTGTAGGTAGTAGTGGGAGAGAACACTTGATTTACTGAGGGACTCACACAGGAAGGCTTCACTACTAATTCTAATCAGGAAAAAAGGAGAGATTCCACATGGACTAAAGAATTTAAATTTCGAAGCCATGTAAAACATCCACATCTCCTTTTCCAAAACCAAATATACCAGTTTCTATCAATTTTTTCACACTGGTTCTTAGTAGTAGCAAATATTGGTAAGTAGATCTGGACTCAGAGAATCAAAGAAAATCTTCCATTCCAGAAAGTGGTAGAACAGATGGGGTTTTTCTTTTTTTCTTCTTCTTTTTTTTTTTCTGTCATACAACTGACATGTTTGAGAGGCTTGTGCAATGAATGCCTCACTCTGCCAGGCTTTATATGGAGGTTATTTCATGGTGAACTGTCACAGGAAACCAAGACATTTTTAAAACACTTCTGATAAATTTAAGTCTGTCAAAGCAGCCTGACCCAAAGAAATATGCATGGTTACAAAAAGGAGTGCTTTGCTTTGCACAGGCAATCTGCGAGCATGGATTGTCAGCTACTGAAGAATGAGGCTGTGCAGAGCTGGTCTCAGAATCTATTTCCAGATCTGACGTTTTCCAGAATAGGGAAGACTGATCTGTGGGTTTAGCGATAGTGCAAAGCCACAGTCAGGGTGGGTACAAAGGGTGATCAGTAATGTGGTCATCAGAATGAGGTTTCTAGATGGGAGAGATGTTCTTGTGGCTGTTTCCTTCCTGATCTACCCATGCATTTAATCCCTTTTCTTACCAAACAGATAATCAGGCTGGGACAGTATTGACATAGAGACATTGGGCAGTTTCTGAGAAAAGTTTGCTGCTGGTCATTTAGAAGAAATCAATTAAGGAGAGAAAAACTCCAGAGATTTGGGTAGAAGTATGACTTGGTAGAAGAAACACATGGTGAATATGCAGATCAAGTAGCTTGAAATAGTTTCTTTTTATTTGATGTGGGCTGTTTAGTGGGGCCACTTGAAGATTTTTGGAGAAACGACCAAGATGCCCCATGATTCTTTCTCAGTTTTAGGCAGATCAGCTGCTCCAGCAGTTGCAACTGCTGCAAATATTATAAAGACTTTGGCAAGAGGGTGCCCTCTGTTTCGATAAGGAGTTGGTAATGTCGTGCGAGTTCATTTTAACATTCTTTAGCCAATCGACATCACAGACTTTTTATGGAAGGAAAATGTCTCACCATCGCTTCATAAAGCGAGCACATGGTTTAATGGCGTAAATAAGGAAGCAGTACACTTTCAGAAGACAAAGAAAGTGATTTATGAGTATGTTCTTGTGTTCTCCTGATTTTGTCCCTTTCAAATTCAGATTCATGATCATCCCTCAGGGAGGAAACACAGAACTGAATGATGATCCATTCTTCTCTGGATATACATAGTTGGTCCACGTTCTTCAGAGCCAGGATTTTCAGACTGGGATGCAGTACCACTGTGAATGGAAACATTTGTTTTGGGAATGAAATCCAACCAACATCTGAACTTGTGTCTAAGATTGATTTCCATTCACCCAAGTCAAAGAAATGATGGTCAGTGTCTTGTCAAAAAACACACAGTGTGGACATAAGCAGGGTGAGAGCAATGGAGAAGTACGAGAAACATAGTCTCTGGGTCCAGCACAGGAGGACAAGGAAAATTTTACAGTTGTCCGCATCAGGGGTTTTGTGGGAAAGGCTAACAGGAGGATTGGTGATGCTTTAGCAGAAAAAACGTCCTTTCCAGGTGGTCAGAGCTCCACAGGTAAAGACCTCAGCACAGTACCCAAAGGAAAGAGAAAAATAAATTGCCATGAGCGTTGTCGTTGCCAGTGCTCACAGCGAGCCTGCAGTAACCACGGGAATGATAATGAAAATACTATGCTGTGAGGAAAAAAAGGGACTTGAAAGCATGTTTTCTGATTATTTCCTGGTACAGGTAAGATCATTTATAATTTTGTAATGATTTAGCTTCCAACTTCCTTAATCCAGAGTTGGAGCACTGTTGCTTCTGTTTGCATCTGAGGTCATCCTGAGGGTGATATTACCCTTTCTAGTATTAAGCAAAAATGTGATTTTTCACTTTTTTAGTATTATGCCTACGTGCTTCCAAAACAGAATATGGCAGAAATAGGTTGAATTACGTGCAAACTTCAGGCTCTGGGGATTTTGGTGGACTTCCCAATAGACTTAATAACCTTTTTTAGAGCTCATTAAACTCTGAAGAAAGAGTCTCTGTTCGTATTTCATGCAAAGCATAGACTGCATGTTGTAATTACACTAAGTCTAACGTGAACATGTGAAATCAGTCATTTAGGAGGAAGTTATGTAAAAGGTAAGAAACGAAAACCCCCTGATTTCAGAAGTCAGTGATGGAACAGTGGATCAAGAGCCCTCATCGTTGCCCAGACTGTCTTTAAATGTTACTTGGGGTGAATTGCAGATAGTTTTTCAAGTCCTATTAAGCTGACAAGCATGGCCCACCCTCTGACAGAGACTGATAACCCTACTCAAGGATTTCACAGAGTGGCTAAATCCACCTCCAGAACTGTATCGTTCTCTGTCAAACTTCATGTTTTGGAGCAGTTTCTGTGGCAGTGCGCTGTTTGATGTTTCTAGCATATTCCCATCCAATTGGCTCTATGTTCTTCCACATTGTGATTAGGGACTGTGCTGTGAGATCAATTTTTTGTGTATTTTAGCAATATTTTCGTATCTTTATATGAAAAAGAGCACAGAAATATACAATGCAGTTTTACCATATAAAAATAGTTCTCATTATTTCTTAGGGTGAATTTTAGCTTCTGTTCCCTTTTGTTTAAGGTACTTTTAACTTTCAGAACATAAGTTACTTTTATACTTTAATATTCTGTTCCTTGCTTCAGCCCAGAAATTTATGGATTTTTTTTTTAAAACAGTATTTAAATCTCTTGTATTACCTGACCTTGATCAGAAATTCTGAATCCTAATGACATCAACCAGTGCTCTGTTCCCTAAATGGGAGTTTCTTCCCGAGACCATGCTTTTACTAGATGAGAACACGTTTGCAATTCTGTAGTTCACTATTATTTCTGAAGCAAAAAAAAATTTTTTTGCATGTGATAATCTTAAGGTCATCTTTTTTTACATTCTGCTGTGACAAGCATGGATGAGGGATACAAACGCTGTTCTGTACGTTTTCCCGGTCTGCATGCCAGCTTTGCCTTATGCTGCAGACAGTGACATCTTCAGTGGGCTAAACATCGTGAAACCCTGTCAAGGAGTGGAGAGCACGCAGCCCAGCAGCCAGCCACACGCACGACACCAGTTGTTATGTCCAGTCGACTGCCAATTGCTGTTTGGCTTTTCTGTTTTCATCTGCTAGTCGCTCTCCTTTGCTGCTGCGGCTGTGGCCGAGGACCCCGCGAGTGAGTCAGTGCGTTTCAGAAACTGCTTCCGCTCGAGACAGCGTGCATCCAGGCACGAAGAAATGTGGTTATTGGTTGTCTGATTGATTTGTCCCTCCTTCACTTCCTCGTGGATGTTTGTAATACACACACATGGGAATTTTTAAAAGGGTGGCTGATGAGGGGATTTACTTATTGCTGCATTTCTGCAGCTTGCCTGACCCTACAGCTAGCAGACAGGAAGCGATGGGTTTACCGGCACAGCCCTGGAAACTTAACACTCCTTGCCTTTCATTTTCACTCTCACATGTTCGCATCATGAAATTTTCCACTCTGCCCTGTCATCATTTTTCATGCAATCTTCCACTGGCTAGATCAGGAGATGGCAAATGAAACATTAAATGTTTTTAATATACCTTAAATCTGCAGAAACTGAAAAGGACTCCGGACAGTAGACCTGGGATCCTACTGGTATTTGCATCTTTTAAAGTGCCAAGACCTGAGTCTTTTATTTTGCTTTTGATGGAAAGTTGCTATCCTCACTTTATAAAGAATAATGAAGAAGCCAGTGAAGAAGATGCTACAGTTAATGGTAAATACGTTAAAATCCTTACAGGCACCGTAAGCAAGCAAACACTAAACTAAAGAAACAGTTCTGCTATCTTGCAAAGTTTGAGGGAATATTCAAACCAAACGGATTTTTTTTGGGAAACTGAAAACCAAACCAGTGTTTGGAAGATGATTAACAGTAGTTAATGTGAGGAGGTGTTTGGGAACACCTTTTTTAGCAGCAGTTATTAGTGTTATTAATTGTATCTTTCTTTGTCAGAAGCTACCCGAAGCTTCCAATAAAAACAGTGAATCTACTGAGGTTCCAGAGCATGAAGGCAGGTGAGCTCCTCTATTGTTTCACTGCATAAATCTTCACTTTAAGACATACAGTGCCTGGGAGTTGGCTTCCCTGGACCAGCTTTTTGTCTGTGTTCAAGGGTGGAATGTCATAAGGAAAGAAAGTGTCCTCAGAATTACTTTTACGTTTTTTTCACCTTCTAAATTAAATGTAGCAAATTGATAAAGTTGGAGTCTTGCAATTCTCCTGAACTCCACACAACCCATGCGTCACAGGCTTTCTCTTCCATTTCTGGTACATTTGGCACATAATGATGACGGTGAGGGTTTTTGTCATAGACCATCCCAGAGTGGTTTGGCACAAACCCTCACTGTTGTCGTTATTTATTTATTTACCAGCATTTATTTACCTCTGAGTTGAAAAAGTGCAGAGAGGCTTTTCTGTGGCTCGGTGCCCTGTCGTACCAGGCATTAGATACAGCACAAGCAGAGACAATACTTGTCTTAAAATAACTTTTTAAGTACGTAACACACAAAAGTGTTGCCAGGGAAATGACATCTCTTCTAGTTTTTTGATAGCAAGCTGGAAAATGCGAATGAAGTCTCGTAGCTAGTAGAGAAACCAGCACTTCAGCCCAGAAAGGGAACAAAAAGTGAATGAATATTCTTAATATGCCAAATGAGTTATTTGTACCACAAAGTGGTCATGTGGGAAAGAAGTAGTGAGTGAGCATTTTACCCAAAAGCATGAGTCCACATCCGTGGTGTAAATGGTCTTTTGTGACCTGACTCCATTTGGACTGGTTAGCGTACTCCAGGCTGTCCTGTCCCAGGTTACTGGGCAGCTTCTGTGCTCCGAGTCCTGCCTCTCGTACTGACTTGTAATTGCTTTCTGGTGGGTCAAAAATATCCTATTTACAGCTGATCTTGCTGACCGGGCAGGAGATGGACCAGGTGCAGTGTGAGGATCCTTTCCAATCCTTTTTTAATGCCCGTGTGCTACTGGGACTTTAAGGACCAAATTTCCTGTTCAGCCAGTGAAGTTAATCAGATGGGGTGAAGCGGGAAGCAGCGTTTCCTCAGGAAAAGCAAATGCAAAAAGAACAGAGGCACCAGTTTGTAAATGCGAATAGAGGGCTCCGTCCGTATCGCAGGCGGAGCGTGTGGAGTCTTAACGGATCTTCTCAGGTGCCAGGTGTGTATAGGTGCCTGCAATGTTGGGATGCTGTATGCAACGTTACCGAAAGAGCATCATGGACGCAGCTCAAATAGTTAGAAAATAGATTAGTTAGGAAAAGGGAGTTGGAAAAAAACTCACTAGTAATTTATGGAAAGTTGGGACAATTGAACATCATCTGTTTAGGATGACATGAAGTTAGGAAAGGCAGCCCTTGTTCTCATCAGCCTTTCCTCAGGGTAGCAGTGCTTGAAGGACTCAGCAGTGTCCTGATCTCAGAGGAGCAACCTTACAGAGCTTGTTTTTAAAATGTTTTTAAGAATATAACTTCTTGAGCCAATGCAGAACGTTGCAGTCAGACAAAGAATGTGAATTGATTTGAATGAAATTGCAGAAAGCTTATTGTTGAGGTTACAGGCCATCATATTTTCAGAAACAAAACAAAATTTAACTCAAAATGACAGCGTGGTCAGAATGCCACTGAGTAGGTCAAACATTTCACTCCGAAAGGGCACCTCTGTCATCAGAGTTAATGCAAGAAAAGCAAGGAGTTCTTGCGTTTTGATATGGCAGAGGCAAGAAGTGGCTGGGCAAAAATAGGAAATATTTGTGGAACTGGTCTTCTGAGAGAGGAGCTTTCCGAGCAGTGTAGAGTATTTGTAGAAGGAGTGCACAGTGAGCTTGTTTGGTTAATCTCTGACTCCACCTAAGAAATTAATCATGCTGTACAGAGGGAGTTCTGTTATTGATTTTTGTGAGTAAAAGAGGAGGTCTTTGAAAAACTGGAGTGATTAATCATAGAATTAAGCAGTTCCCTGAATGGCTGTACTTCAGCCAATCCTTTAAACAGTTACCGTGAGGAAAGAAGATGTTTCTCCTCTTCTGGTCATTCCAAATCTGATTTTTATACCAGATCTCTACATAGCCTTTCCTTGATTTCAGTGGTGTCCAAGCACAGGGCAAGGAGGCTGAATAAAAGCTCAGAAACCGTTGGTCATAATTGAAGTCACGTAAATTTCTGTCGAGAGATGTTCTTTTTTTACAGTATTAGACATTGAGATTCCCCATGTTCTCTAGAACAGAGAGGTCAGATTTAATAAGAAAGGGAAGGACACAAATGGAATTTTTAAACCCTGACAAAACACCAGCTGTGAAGAAGAGTGGAACCTTGCACTCCGAAGTTTCCTTTCTGTTCAAGCGCCTTCACTGTGACGCTTGAGAGACGGAGCTGTAGTCACACTCCAGCGGTTCCAGCCGCCTGTATGGTTTGGGAAGAGCTGTCATCGACCAGAAGCAAGGTAGAAATCTGTGGCGTAGCATTGGGTCACACAGCTCGCACATTGTTTCTGCCTGCTGATGAGATGTCTGGAGTATTTTAAACATGGGGACGTCAAGTGATAATTCTGGTGAGCGGAAGGGCATCATGTAAAAAAAAAAAATCTGAATGTGAACATTTATGAGCAGTGAATGCAAAGGAGCACGGGCTTGGTACAGTCAAGTAGATGGATGCTCAAACTATGGAAAACTCGGGTCTATTTTTCAAGAGATTCATCTCTGGCAGCCCTGGATGGGGTATATACAGGCGTATTCGTGCATGGACACGTGTATGCGTAACTCTGTTTACCTCTAGGAGTACCTTACACAAGCACTTCATCTTTAGAGACAGAAACTAGACACAGAAAGAAGAAAACGACATGCCCAAAGCTGTCCAGTAAAAATGTGACAGTTGAAAAGAGAGTGTTTCCTTGTTTCTCTTGCAGCTTATGCCTTATTTCTGTGGATCTTTGATCAACGCCTGTAAATCTTTCTCTAGTTATCATTGCAATGGTTTTGACCTTGTATTAGTCAGCGGATTTAAGGACTGTCTTCAATTTGAAAGCAGTTCTAAAGAGTTTCCTTAAAACAGTTTTGCATAATATCAACGAACAAGTAAGCGGGGCCAAAATCCTTGCGAGTGCCCCGGCGTACCGCAGCATTTCTGAGTTGCCTGGCAGCACTTTGTACTGCCTGCTGCCGTTCGCTCCGGGACTGCTTCTGGCTCTCAGGCTACAGGTAGAAACCTGATTTTGTGATATGTAAACGTCCACGTTGTCTAAAACTGAAAATCAGCTCCGTAATCTCATCTTCATCATCCAGCTCTTCGTCTGGCATTCACACGTTCAGCGTTGTGTGACTAGTTCATACTTCAGGGAGCTGCAGTTTCTTCCCAGTTTTTCCAGTACTTTGGAAAAGCACAAAGGGACAAACCTCACAGGCAGCAGCAGGTACAACAGGGACTTCTGGGGAGGAAGAAATTCTACAAATGATACGTTGAGAAAGAGCTTTTAAAAGTTGTTAAAAAATAAGGAAGTAATATATTTCTGTTAAACTGAAAATACCTGTCCCGAGTTATAACATCTGTTTACATGCTTTACTGGTCCATACCCTAAAGCTTTATGGTTCTGTAAAATTTCTCTTGAAGTTGTTTTATCAAAGTTGCAGGCTGACTCTTTCTGCAGCTGCTAGTTTGATGTGTGGCCATCCAGCGATAAAAACAGTAAGGGTTCTTTCAGGAATATATATATTTTTTTAATTTTAACATTGCCTGCAAAGCTGCAGAAACTGTTGACTGTGCGACACTGTCCTTGTCGCGGTGCACGTGTAGAAAGCAAGGTCACAGCACGCTGTGTGGGAAGGAGGGGATGCTGGTAGCATCAGGAACTAGTGCCTGCCCTCCCGCCCGCCACACGCCTTATGTAATCCTGCAGCAGCACATCAGCTACACGCCCTCTGGGTCTGAAAGAAATATGGGACTTTTTGGGATTCCCCTTTTGTCCACTGTCCATGTGCAGCCTGCTACTTTGCATACACAGTCCTGGAGTATAAAATGCTTTTGCCTGGCAGGACTGACACAGAGCAGGAGAGATTAAAGGAAGGAAACTTTGACAGAGACCATCTCCTGGCAGGTCTGAAAAAATCTCCCACAAAAGCACGGTAAGACAGCACAGTGTTCAGCTGCTCATTCGTTTACTGTAGCTCATAAGTGAAGTAATTATATGGCAAAATGTATTTTTTTTTCCATATTAGGAGTAAAGTGTTGGAATCAGTCTCCTGCTTTATTTCCAGGCTGTCCTCCTGCTCTGAGAACTTCGTCTCCCTGTCTGCTGATTTAAAGGTTGGTGCATGTAACAGATGATATTGTAAATGTTATTTAAAGAACTCTGTTGTGGAGAATGTGAAAAGCAAGCAAGTTCTTACTCTGGTTGCCACTGAAGGGAAAATGTGAGCCTTCTCCCTTTTTTCTGTTTTGATTTTATTTTCCTTTTTTATTTTTGTTTATTTTTCCTCCTATTCTTCTCTCCTTTTTTTTTCTTTGTGTATTATTTTTTAGTTTTTTCTGTTTTATTTTTTGTTTCTTTTTCTTTTTCTTTCTAACTTCCTTTTCTTTCATTCTTTTTCTCTCCCTATTCTTTCCTTCTCTTTTTCCCCTGTGTTTTACAAAAATGTGTAGGGACATTGCAGCATTTTTTATTGCAGAAGACTAGTTTAGATTTGATCCTATTTTGTAACTATAGAGAAATGCTTATTATACACTGTTTATTTTACTTGGAGTAGCAGACAAGTCCTGACACCTTCCAGTTTCTGCACAGATAGTTGAGTGGATTTATTTTCTTGGACCCCAGCAATATAAATTTTGCTTTTACTGAAAAAGCAATATAAACAACAAAACGATACATAATTTACAACAGAATATATGTCAATGTATATTCTCTATTTTTTTTTTTGAAAAACACTTTGAATCTGGTACATAACAGAAATAGATGCTGAGGCAAATTCTGCTTTACCTAGGAATTTACTAATTTGCTCTTTTTCTCCTGTCACCTTCCCTGGTGCAAAAATCTATTTTAGTATCAAAAATTAGCAGAAAATGTATGTTAAAATGAAGACCATTAAACTTTGCACGTTCTTATATAAATACTACATGTTACATTCAAACATGTGCTGTGTATCTGTTACAGAAGATGGAATTCAGAATCTCAGTTCCATTTGTCTCTGTCAGATGAAACATTGCAAACCATTCTGGTTAATTTACACACCAGGGGTTCTTAGTTACTATGTGAATTGCACAGACAGATTTTACATCCCTTTTCCTAGCTAACATCTACTGATGTGAATTACCAGAACATTCAATAACACTAAACAAACGTGAAAACACCCACCAAGTGTCCAGACGTGGTTTTGTACAAGTAAAGCATGCGTGCGTTTTTCCTTATACGCTGTTATTTGCTGGTTTATGCAGCTGGGGAACGTTTGAAATTATCTTGCCGGTCTTTTAGAAGAAGGCGTGGCTGCAGCATTGCAGTGACACAGAGAACTGTTAGGTTTAGTATCACCACTAAGCATCAAGCAATTTTCATTTTTAGAAACAGGATGTTCATTAGATCAGTTAGCCCTTTTAAAGGGTGTTACCTTCTGAGTCAAAAACTGACCTTGTTGTTTCTTTCCCTCCTCAGAAGTGTTCCCACATCACACAAAACAAGATTTCAGCAGCTGTGAAGTACGATCATAAATAAAGCATACAAAATGATGTGCCCGTGGCAGTTTGTGTTCAGACCCCATGCTGCTAAGAAGCAGCCCTCTGAAGAGAAGGATATCAATAACAACGTGGAGAAAAATGGGAAGATCTATGGGTAAGATCTTTGTCTTTTAGAGGCTTCATAGTTTCTCTTTCATTTGAAAATGAAAGATATTAAGTGACGTAGGTTCTGGAGAAACCTGTACCGTGTTTCCAAAGCAATAATGTTAACCAAGGAGCAGTTGTCCCTGCGGGTCACTGGGTGGTGCTGACTTGGCAAGGTACATTTAAGCTTTTAAGTTATACAGTCATTGAGGGAAGAAATCATCTTGCTTTCTCTTTCGTACTTGATGTGCTGTAATGGTTTCACGTGTGCTGGGACTTTGGAGGCATGTGTATGCAATAAAAATTAGCAAAGCGATTATTAATGCTGTAATTAAGTTGGTGAAGTACCTCTGGTGTGATTTATACAAGACATTGTATAAAGTAAATTGCACATGCATCCTAAATGTCTCTGTTTCAGGCTGTTACTCATTTCAGTTTTCCATGGCACACCGTTTCTCTCTCTGCCCCTTCCCTACCCTTTCCTGTCATTGCTCAGACTAGTTTATGTTTAAATGTGAAGATCCGTGAAGCTGTCTAGTGGAAGTGGGTGATGGCGTGCTCAACTAGCTGAAACATCACTGCCCTCTCCAAACTAAGGGTTTTGTTTGGAGTTCATGGTCTGGATGACTCTTGTGTGGTTTTGAACATCTTCTGAAAGCTGATGTCCAAATTAAAAAGTAGGAGTTCAGGAAGTAAGACTTGATGCAGAAAGCAAAGGAAATTAATGTAAAAGTATGTTGTTTGCTTAACGGGCTGGAGACTGGAGCTGGCTGAGATTTTCACACATTTCCCTGAAGGTTTCAACCTCTGCTTAATCCGTTTATTTTCTGTCCAGATCATAATTGTACAGATGGCCTTTGTTTAGCTTACAACCTTTACCATTCCAGGCTATCTGTTGTTTTCCTTCCCCCATGGTGATCTGGAAGGGCTGATTGTAGCTTTACTATTGACTTCTAGTCCCCTCCACCTCTCACACTGCTGCGAACAGTTGGCTTATTGACTCAGTGCATCTTTCAGAGACCGCTCTGAGCATCTTCCTACTGATGCTGCAGGTAAACTAAAAAACTAAAACTGCATTATACTGAATTGTCCTTCTTTCTTTTAAAGCTTAGAAAAGGATGATGCCAAATTATATAATCCAAGCAAGAAGCAGATTGAGATGCCACCTATCATGAGTTCCGCAAAGGCCAGCGATGTGAGAGAGGTCTGTTTCTAGGGTCGTTCTTTGATACTAACAGTTCACTGGGGTTGTGCTTGCTGCTCAACTTCTCAAAGTTCTCATGTGAGGACTGGCTGTGATGACATGAGGTTACAACTGCTGTGAGGTCTTTGGATGAAAGTTCTCCTCTGAACAAAGAGAAGCTTTGGTAAGGCTTAAGGTAAAGTGGAGACCCAGTGGGATTGGAGTGCGTGAGTTCTTTGTTCACCTTTGAAAACCCAGCCTTTAGTGACGATCATCCCTTCTCTAAAATTATCTGGTTCACTGTTTTCTTGACACTGTGACTGTTATGTTAAGAGGCCTTATTGAAATTTAAAAGGTGTTTGCAGTGGCAGATGTTGTTGGATTAGTTCAAAAATAGTTTGTTTTTTTTTTTTCCTATTTCCTATCAAGCTGTAGATTAGATCAATAGTTTTGTACTGAAATAAATATTCATGCTGGAGAAGATCACATTTATACTGAGTTTCTTGAATTTAATTTGTAGTATTTTAATGGTCAAAAAAAATTTAAAATGAAGCTTTAAGATATTTAATACATCTGAAGAATGTATGTTTTCTCTGTTTAGAACCCACCCCCAAATGGTATCAAGGCTTCAAACCAAATATCAAGATGTCCAAGACATGTAAAAGTGAGAAACTTGGAAAATGGATCCAGCTTTCTTGACACATTACACCTGACAGCAAAGGAGGTAAGCTGTGGAAACGTGAACAGTGATTTTTCATAACTTTAAAAAGATACAGAGTGCAACATTGTTTTCTGATGTTTTATTGTTTTTCAGGTTGTCAACTGCCGGACCAAAGCCTGCCAAGGGTCGCTCATGACGCCAAAGAGCCTGGTGAGAGGTACTAGGGATGGGCCAGTTCCACCTGCAGAGCTTTTACCTCAGGCAATAGACTTTATCAAGCAGTACTACAATTCCTTTAAAGAGTAAGCCAACTTTACTTTCATTTTTGCTATAAAACTCCTCTGCCTACCTGCCTGTCTGGGAGACTATAGGAGTGGTTTCTTTACAGCTGTTGGTAACTGTCCTGTTACATAGCATGCATTCCACAAAGAGATAAGGACTATTAGAAAAGGTAAATAAAACTATTACTGCACTTCCTCTGCTATATCTGCCAATCCAAGGTCTTGGGAATACAGGAGTGGACCCTGTACTGTGCCTGCCTCGGCCCCATCCCTTCTGAGGGTGTTACGTTATAGCGTGGTTAGGAGGAGCAGCTTGGTTAGGACTCTCTTACAGGATGCTACCTTCTGTTTTCTTAACACTGCATGTTGATGGATTAGCTCCTACTCGGATCAGTCTTTGACACGAATAATGTGGGGAATGCCTTTTGTTTGTGCTGTTCCAAGTATCTTTTCTCTGTGTTCTTTTCTTCTCTGTTTTGACTCTCAAGGCTTTAGCCAAAGATTGGAAGGCCAGTCTCTTGCTTCTCAACCTTGCTCTGTGCTGTCATCATCATAAGCATACTGAGCATGCTGAGAGGGATGCTCTAGCTTCAGAAAAGAGGTGTGTTCTCAAAAATGGACGTGGTGAAGAGACATCTTGTTGCAGGAAAAGCTAAATATCTGAGGTCCAAGAGTTTGCAATGACATTTCACATGACGAGCTTTCAAGTGACAATTCAGTGTTTGCTCATCCTGTTATAAAACATTTTCAGACTTTCAAAGGCTACTTCTTTAGACACTTTGAACTCTTCTACAAAGCTTTCTTCCTTCTGAATCTTTCTGAAAGTCCCTCTCTTACACACAGGCTGCACTCACTTGCCAGCATATTCCTTTTGCACATCTCTGTGTTTCTGCTCATGGCTATTTGATCACCTTGACTTACACTATCTTACATGCTTGCCCTTGATCTTTCATCTTGCTGAAAATGTGAAAGCTCTCAGACAGTGCAGGCTATTTTCAGTCTGCTGTAAGCCAACAAAACAATTTTTGTCTGTGCTGTGATAAACATTTCCCAATGTTTTGACTTTTTTCTCTGTTATCAAACGAAAGAATTTGAGTTGGTTTCCCTGACAAAGGAATTGCTCAGCACTTCCTTGTAGGAATGAAAATCCTGGTTTGCTGAGAAGAGCTGTGTCCCTGTGAACATAATAGAACCTTGAGAGAACAGTCACTGTAATCCTGCTTTTGGGCTGAAGCTAGACTGTGCTCTACTTTTCATTTCCTTCTGATTTGACAATTTTTTCCAAACTAATCGAGAAAATCCAAATTTAAACTGAAAGCTTACACAGAAAAGCTTGTGATCAATCCATGTATGTGTTGGGTGGTGAGAGGATCGTGTCGCTACTTAAATTTCTAGTGTGTTAGTTTCTTCATCAGGTGAGTAAGCTCTGTCGTTTGCACTCAGTGAGGACAGTTCCTAAATTCTGAAGCCAGGAAAAGTTCTCAGCAGTCCTCAGTCAGTGTCCTATGTACTTAACTCATCGCTTTACCTAGAATGCCCCCTGCTTTTTGATAAAACCTCGGACCCCAGAGTGCTGCGATAGACAACAGCTGTGCTTTGGGGACAGAAGTGTGGTGCAGTAGAAGGGGGGTGGTGAACAGATGATGGTGACTTCTCACATCTGAGGCACAGCAAAATTGCTGGCTTCGGGAAGTGATGGATGTTTTTATAAACGATAGAGCATTTTGTGTTGACCTACGTCCAGAGAGTGTAGATTCATAACAGGAGCAGGTTTGTCAGTGTTTGTCCAAACCTGCTTTATCCAAACCTGCTGTGTCTCGGCCTCCATGGATGCTAGTCCCTTCCCTGGAGGTTTCCTCTACCTGCATTCTGGCAGATAACGTCAGTGGTGTACGTAAAAGTCGTCTTATGCAGAAGGATGCTCAAAAGCTTTATGGCTTCAGCAATGCCTGTGCTCGTCTTGGCCCAGAACATGAGGAGAATGTCTGCAACTGAAATCAGTCCTAAGTAATGAAATTCTCATTGTTTCTTTTCATGGCTGTTTCCTGTTCAAAAGGCCAAAAATAGAAGAACACCTGGTGCGACTGGAAACAGTGACCAAGGAGATAGAAACAACAGGAACCTACCATCTGACAAAGGATGAGCTGATCTTTGCTGCCAAACAGGCCTGGAGGAACGCGCCGAGGTGTATTGGGAGGATCCAGTGGTCCAATCTGCAGGTAACCTACGAGTGGGGATAGAATGGGCCAAATAGTCTTCTGCTGTAAATCAGGAGAATGGCCTTTACTTTGGTAAAATATACCGGTTGCTTCAACTGAGGACTGCTCCCTCCTGTACATCTCATAAGATCAACACTTTTTTTTTTTTTAATTCTCTGCTTCATAGCTGAATGAAAACACGCAGGAGTGCTAGTGTAGGAACCAATTAAGTCACGGAACCAGGTGCATGTCTTGGTCTTTGGAGGGTTGTTATGTGTGAAAATGATGCATGTAGGAACAATAAAAACGAACGTTTCCTAGTGGAGCTACAATTAAATTGAGAAATACTGATTTTTCACTTCACTTTTTTCCTTGATCTTTCCTTAACTGCATAAGAAAAATAATGAGCTTACATTACGGTTTCAAAATAATTTTTTTTTCTTTATGTTTCTCTTGGAAATACATAGGTATTTGATGCACGTGATTGTAAAACAGCGAAGGAAATGTTTGAGCATATCTGTCGTCATGTTCAGTATGCCACAAACAATGGAAATATAAGGTAGGCTCGTTTATTTCGTTTGAATTTTAAACAACAAAAATCACATCCAGATCTGGATGCAAAACTCTACCTAAGACCTGAAATGGTCTGTCTAAATATTTTGACAACTTGTCTCCGCTCTTAATTCTCCTGGTACTTATATGTTCCTCTCATGTCTACCGTCAACAATTTGGAAAGGTTTTGCCTTTCATAATTCCTGGGGAAAGGAGATTTGAACATTTAAGGGGGTGGGTGGAGAGGATGAGTGCTGTTATTTCTACTGATGTTTGTTTTAGAAATATAAAATAATTGCTGTTGGTAGCAATTTGTGTTAACTATCAGAATGCGTTTGATGTGCTGCTGCGGTGTAACAGGGTTTGGTTGTCTCTCTGGGCAGATCAGCCATCACTATCTTCCCCCAGAGAACTGATGGGAAACACGATTTCCGTGTCTGGAACAGCCAGCTCATCCGATATGCTGGGTATCAAATGCCAGATGGGTCTGTTGTAGGAGACCCCGCCAGTGTGGAGTTCACACAGGTACAGTTACAAATACAGAATCGTAACTGCTTTCCACCTCGTCTGCCCCATCTCTGTCTTGTTCTTGTTCTTGCATGTTTATGCAGAGTGGGAGGGAAGTGTGGTGGTCAGCAGTGACGGGGATGTTCTGCCCCACAGGTTCTAGGTGCAGGCTGAAGCAATAATTTCTTACAATCCTGATCTAAAATACTTCCCTCCATCTCGGAACAGGGCGAGCTAATCCTCCCCGTAAGTCAGGGACACAATCAGTGTCTCTGCGTTGTTTGAATGGGAAAGATAATCTTCAGCACTCAGAATTTACCCCAGCGAGTTTTAGAGGGTTAACATTCTTTTGTCTTCAAATCAAGGGGGGGAAACTACAAAAACCTGAAACGAACTTTCTTTACAGTTGTGCATTGAGCTTGGGTGGAAGCCGAAATATGGCCGCTTTGATGTAGTTCCACTCATTCTCCAAGCAAACGGGCAAGACCCAGAAATATTTGAATTCCCGCCAGAAATTGTCCTCGAAGTGCCAATGGAACATCCAAAGTAAGCACACAGGATTTAGATAATTGCATTTTTGCCTCTGCCTCACCTTGGCAGGCTGTTAGTCTGTGCCTGTGGCAGTCATTTTATGGGTTCTTTGTTAGGATGAAATTACGGTAAATTGTCCTGAAAGATAAAATGCTTGTTAGAAAAATGAAATGAGATTTAAATTAAGGAAGCCAAAAGAATTTTTTTAAATCTATTTTTTCCCAATCTACATTTCAATTATATTCAGAATTTTAAAAATCGTAATTTCTTATGCCAGTGTCATACACATGTAATGTGGCTGCACTCGTAACAAAACCTTTGTTGCCTTTCTGTCTTTTTTTATTCGTGTTTGCTTTGAGAGTGGCCTGCAGCACGCAGTTTCTTTAGTGGGCAATTCCCACACTGGAAATGGAAACTGCTCTGGGCCTTTGCAGACCGTGCTTCACGGGTCGTTTCTCCTGGAGTTGGTACTCTTCACCTTACTGGACTTTCCTGGTTACCGCCTTGAGGAGGAAAAGACATAAATTAATAAATCGGAATGCTTGTTTGACAGGTACGAGTGGTTTAAGGAGTTGGATCTGAAGTGGTATGCGCTGCCTGCTGTGGCCAACATGCTTCTTGAGGTGGGAGGCCTGGAATTTACCGGGTGTCCGTTCAACGGCTGGTACATGGGGACAGAGATAGGAGTGCGAGACTTCTGTGATGTGCAGCGGTACAACATCCTGAAGGTAATCTTCTGAAGGACAAGTGTGCTGATCTGAGAAGGGAATGAGCTTGATGGGTGGAGTACCTTTGGAAAAGAGACTCTGTCAGTCTTTGCTGGGATGGGTGTATTTACATCCCCCTGAAACTTCACAGTTTCCTGACTATTGTGGGACATCTTGAACTTCTGCCAAGATTGTGACTGCCAGATTGTATGTATGTGTTGTGACCATATCTGTTCCAAGTACCTGGACAGAATGGTGAAACTGCAACTGTAAATAAAATATAAAAAATGCTGTCCGGAGTTCTTCCCCAATTCCACCTGTTTCCCAGGGGTATGTTTATGTCAGTTCCAGTCTGCAGTTGACAAGGCACTGGAGTCCTGGCGGTTAGCTGCAAGTCTTGGTCACCTCACCAGCAGAAATTAATCATGACAGTTTATAACCAGATAGTGCCACTTTTTAAACCGTTTAGTCCAGGAGAGAACCACTCCCCGCTTTACCCGACTGGAATAGCCTCAAGAACCAGAAGTCTGTAACTCAACGTTTACCTCTCATCTCAGGTGTCTCTGCCACCATCACTCTCCCCAGCATAAGCCCGAGTCTTCACCCTTCCGCGATGCTTCTTCCTGCATTTTAATGTGATGGGGTCAAGAAATCATGAGGTCTAAGTCCCACATGGTAAATTTGCTTTTCCCTTGTCTCTCTCTTTTTTGCATTAGGAGGTAGGAAGAAGAATGGGACTGGAAACAAACAAACTTTCATCATTATGGAAGGACCGAGCTGTTGTAGAGATAAATGTGGCTGTGCTTTATAGCTTCCAAGTAAGTCCATGAGTGTGGTGTCTGGGGAGACACTGAATATTGTGTGTCGCTTTTTCCTGTCACTTGTAACAGCTTTATACAAACCCAGTGCCATGGACCAGTGCTCGGTGGAGGTTATCAGTGTAACTCCAGTGCAGTTATCCTTGATTTACCCCTGGGAAAGTAGAGGAATCTGTATTTTCTGTTGCTGCCAGAAAAAAGCCTCAGGTGAAGGCAGAAGGGAGACAAAAAAGAAAAGGAAGCTAAGGGCAAGGTTGTTCATCCTTTTAATACATATGTCTAAATGTCAAAATCTATGTAAAGCCGTTGGATTGTATCTTTTGTTTACAACTACAGTTTATTTAGTGTATGATAACAATATGAAAGACAAGTTAAAATGAATCAGAGGCTTTTCAGCATGCACTCCCAGTGCTGGAGAGGTAAAATGCTGATGTTAAAAAAAAAAAAAAAAAAGGCATTTTAAGTAA
>WKFP01014359.1:225304-256683 GCA_011057875.1 Pterocles orientalis
AATGCTGATGTTTTAAAAAAAAAAAAAAAAAAAAAAGGCTTTTTCATGTATGTCTGTCTTTTTGCAATTGTTCTAGAAACAAAATGTGACTATCATGGATCACCACTCAGCTGCCGAGTCCTTTATGAAATACATGCAGAATGAGTACCGTGCGCGCGGAGGCTGCCCAGCTGACTGGGTGTGGATCGTGCCTCCTATGTCAGGGAGCATAACCCCCGTGTTCCACCAGGAGATGCTGAACTATGTCCTCACTCCCTTCTATTACTACCAGGTACACATTATCCAAAAAAATCTGACCCTAGTAGGCAACGTCAGCAGTGCAGGTGATAATATGGGACCTGAAGGAGTCTGAATGAAAAGCCCTGGTTAGCGAAAGTTCTCTAGAGAGATCCATAAATAGCGGGCACTGTCTGTTATACTGTGCAAGGTTATCTTAGTTCTGCTGTAAGTAAAATGCAGTTTAATGCTGCAGAGACTGATCCTGTATTTGTACGCAGTAGATTGTATATACAGATTCTCTTCAATCTGACCCTTTCAAAGATACACTAATTGTGTATTTGCTATTGTACATTTCTTACCTGAAGCTTGACTTTTGTTTTTTTAAAGGTGGATGCATGGAAAACACATATCTGGCATGATGAGACCCGGAGGCCAAAGAAAAAAGAAATAAAGTTTAGCATGTTGGCAAAGTAAGTTTTTCAAATAAGAGTCTTCATGCTTTTGCCAAATATTCTGTTCTTGTGATGTTTCTGTTCCACATTTTTTTTAATAATTATTACAGTAGGGACCACCTGAACTTTTTGAATTGTAGACTTACCTATTCTGAACAGCCTTCCAAGGAAAAGCCGTGCTCAGGATCAGGCTTTCCTAGCTTGTTTGTGAATCAATCTGAATTGCTGTGTAGCTATATTAAAAAATACATGTGAATTTTTTTTTTCTCAGGGCTGTATTCTTTGCATCTTCACTCATGCGACGAACAATGGCGACCAGGTCCAAGGTCACTGTAATCTATGCAACAGAGACTGGGAAATCCGAAACACTGGCCAACAACCTGTGCAGCCTGTTCAACTGTGCCTTCAGCACCAAGGTGGGAAGGTATAAATCGTCCACGCTAAATGGAGAAAGAAATGTGGCTAGTTTTATCAGTTTCTGCAAGCCTTTTCATTCTCTAAACCTGTGTTTTGAATGTCCAGTAAATATAATTTGACTAGAACTTTCATTTTGTGCTCGTTTAGCATAATGCCTTGTAAATTTGGTCAATGGCCATCTGACAATCACAGAGGTATCTAATGCTTCTTCTTGTGTCTGCTAGCAGTTTCTCTTGAGCTTTATACCCTCCAGATTCTGTGCATGGATGAGTACAACATCTGTGACCTGGAAAAAGAAACACTTCTTTTGGTGGTTACTAGCACTTTTGGAAATGGAGATTCTCCAAATAATGGAAAGGTAATTCTCACCTTGGAAGTGTATATGAGGCTCAACTCAAAGACTGAGACGAAAGACAGCCCTTTCATTTGTACTTGATATAGATATGGATCAGGGTCTCCCTTCTGTTTTCAATCAGAATATTTTTGTAACCTTAAGTATTTTATGAATTTTTGTACAGACCTTGAAGAACTCCTTGCTCACCCTGAAGTTGCTGAGAAAAAAAATCAGGTAAAAATACTTTGTTGTTTGTTTTGCATGTGGTTGAGTTCTTTCGCATTTCATTTAGCGTAACACAGTGATGTTTATCTCCTGCTGCAGATACGCTGTGTTTGGCTTGGGGTCCAGCATGTATCCAGAGTTCTGTGCCTTTGCTCACGCCATTGACCAGAAATTGGCCCAGCTAGGGGCTGCTCAGCTCGTTCCCATAGGTGAAGGAGATGAACTCAATGGGCAGGAAGAAGCCTTTCGCACATGGGCAGTCAGTGCATTCAAGGTGACTGTATAAGTAGCTTGTACTTTAGTTTGTTCATTCATTCATTTTGTTTCAATATTCACTAGCATCCCATAAAAATGGGGGGAAACGAAGGAAAATAAACATCTGGATTTATGTCCAATTTTCAAAGTCCCCTCTTTTCCACTGCTTGCCTGAGTTGAAGAGGGAACTGGGCCCCTTTTCTGTTATTTTTTAGTATTCACGTAAAGTTCCGTTAAAGCTTTTGGATAGTGGGATGCACAGTATGTACAAGGGTGGTTGCATCAGACATCAGAATTTTTCAAAATAGATAATTTTTTTAGCTATATTGGTATAGAAATGGAACCTTACTGAATTCACTGAAGCCCTATAACATCACTGAACTCACCAGAATCAGTAAACGATGACAATCTGTGCAATTGATGTGTCCCCATTAGGATTACGATAATGCTAAGAGTATTTTTTTTTACCATGAATAGCCTTATTTTTTTCTTTTTTTTCTAGACTGCCTGTGATGTTTTTAACATCCGTGGGAAAAGCAGTATTCAGTTGCCTGAGATATATACCTCTGATGACAGCTGGGACCCGAAGAATTACAGGGTAGTGCGTGACTCTCAAACCATGGACTTGGTTAAAGGTAATACCTCTCACCTTCCACTTCCTCTGTCCGTTTTTCTTCAGACAGGTCTGAGCTGGAAAGGGTTTCTGGAAGGGATATTGATCCTGCTACATGTTAGAATTCATAAAAGAAAAGTACAGTGGTCAGAGAAAAAAAGACATTGGTTTACATTGCATAAATCAATATCCTTTCTAGCACAGTACCATCAGAACACGAGAGCTAGCACACATTTTGACAGCCCCAGATGAACAGGAGCTGAGATGAACTAGTTTTAGTCAGGGAAGGCGTGAATATAGGGCACGTAACGGACTAAATGTATATCTCATTCTAGGGCGAGCATGGTTCAGTTCTTTTCTGCATATTATTTGAAGACATTTTAAACAAACCTAAAAAAATTGACATGAGTCGTGTCCTCTTTTCTCAACAGCACTTGCAAACATTCATGCCAAGGATATAATTCCCATGAAGCTGAAATTCAGACAGAATCTTCAAAGTTTAAAGTCCAGGTACGATACCTCATTCTTTTGAATATTGCAATACCACATTTTACCAGAATCTGAAAATGCCTGGTTGTAAACACCTTCTCCCTACAGTTACTAAGAAATATATAGGAATTTTGTACCATCGTTATTAGAAGCAAATCATTATCACAAGACCACAAGAATATGTACGGTCTTAGCTCCAATTTAGACAGGAGGGATGTCCCAGTAAGTCTGGGAGTGCAGGGTACTAAATAACTTTGTGATATGGCCCTTTGATACCTACTAAATTTGGAAGATGAGGTGTATGGTCCCTCACTCTTGCTTGGTATGCTACGTGCCAGGCAAGTATTTACTTCATTTAGGGGAAAAGTTGGGCCTTGGCAGAAAAAAAAAGTAAAATATCTAGCGCAAGAAGCTGCTATGTTCAGTTGGACTGCAAAGCAAGCTGAGACAAGACAATACACAAAAAAATACAAAAGGATAATCAGTGCTGACGTCTCTCTTAGAAATAGCGTCCATGAATGGCTCTTCAGCGGCCTCCGGTAGGTCTCTTTCATCCCTGTTCTAAATACAGTTGTCTTGCGGGAAGTCCTCTGAGCTGGTTTAAGATGTGAGCTGTTCAGGCGTCAGTAGAGCCAGAGTAATCTGGCTGTTATTTATTTAAGTCTCTGTGAAGTACTAAGCGGGCTGGATAATTTGGTAACGAACACAAGTAAGCCCTTGCCAACTGTCGCTTCATATTTATTCCTTTTCTGCACAGTCCAAGGGAAATCCTGTCGACGTAACCAAGATCTGTCTCTCTCTTTCTGTATCTAGTCGTGTTACCCTTCTGGTCAAGCTTTCCTGTGAGACTAATCAGGAAGTGCGCTACCTGCCTGGAGAACACATCGGGATTTTCCCAGGCAACCAGCCAGGATTAGTCCGTAGCCTCATTGCACGTGTCAAGGATGCCCCTCCGGCTGACCAGACTATCAGACTTGAAACCTGCACTGATGGTGAGTTGGTTCTCTTTAGACAAAATAACAGGCATTTGACAGATTTCTCGAAAATTCCCGAGGATTTTTATAGGCTGAATTTGATTCTATTATTCTTTTCTTAAGCTTCAGTAGGGTTTTGTTGATGCTTTTAGTTACAATTCTCAATTCTCATTTTGCATGCTCTGGCAGTCCGTGGTGACTTTGCCAGTGTTCGCAGAGTTGTCCCAGGCTGACACTGTTTGTGTCAGTTTTGTGTCCCTGTTTGTAATTCAGTTGCTAAATTGGCCATGGACCACAATTAAATTAATCTACAGAGTTTTCTTATTGTCATCACCTATTTGAACCCTCACACTAACCTTTTTGAGGAGGACCCTGTTGTCTAGACCTGCTGCAGCTTAGTCTGAAGTTGTATGTTGAAGGACACTGAGTTTGCAAAGCTCTACAGCTGTCGAATGCCGTGGGAATTGCCAAATGTTCTACTTCCCTCATTTCCAGGTGGCTACTGGACAAGTGACAAAAAGATTCCAGCCTGCACGCTCTCCGAGGCTTTGACATACTTGCTTGATATCACTACTCCACCCTCCCAACAGCTGCTAAAAAAACTCTCCCAGCTAGTAACAGCAGAAGGAGACAAGCAGAGACTAGAAGCTTTATGCCAGGTACGTGTTAGGGCTAGGTCTGTGTTTAAGTGCTGTGTGCTGGACCATCTGGTGCCCTTTGACTGTGCAGCAGAAGCTTGAGAAGTGTTTGTAGTGATGGTGCTTGATTTCTGTCCCTCTGTTACATGTTCTGTGTGCTGGTCAGACCAACCACAGAGAGAGAAGGGCTGGTCCTGGGGCTCAGCTTGGGCGTGGGAGTCAAGAGGTTTCTTCAGCTCCGTTTCCTGTGTGGCGATGGCTGGGTCACTGCCTGTTTCTCCTGCCTGCCTCACGGGGGTTTCTGACGATAAACCGTGAGAAGACCTTACAGTTTGCAGGTGGAGGGGTTGGAGGGGAGCTGGTAGATATTTTTGTCAGAGAGTGGGGTACCATGAGTAAGAGGGATTTTGCTGTCAGTAACCAGTGGTAAGTGCTTGCTTCTCGTGCTGGCTGCAGCAAGGCTCAGGGGTATCAGGACCTGGGCACGTACAGTTTTCTGGATATCCCATAGCAGGGGACTGAGAAACAGATTCTGCTTCGGTTTCTACGTCCTCACTGAGAGAGCTGGTATCTGAGAAAGTCATAGCAGGTATTCTGTATGTCTGTTTTCAAAAATTAAATAGTTTCTTAGGAAACCCCAGTATTGGTTTATGCAAAGTTTTGAGAATTCTCGGTTGGCTTCCCTGCATATTCAATTGAGTGTAAAGCAGGAGTCGTGTTTGTGAGTGACACTTCAGATTATCCCTGCTCTCCTGAGCTCAGTATGACCTGATAACATTGTGATGGTGGCCTTTGGCTTGTAGAGCACGGAAGAATACAATAAATGGAAGTTTTACAACAGCCCGAACATCCTGGAGGTCCTGGAGGAGTTTCCTTCTGCAGAGGTCTCAACAGCTTTCTTGCTGACTCAGCTGCCATTCCTGAAACCCAGGTACTACTCTGTCAGTTCCTCCTGTGACATGACACCCAGAGAGATCCATCTGACCGTTGCAGTTGTAAACTACAGGACAAGAGGTAATTAAGTGTTGTTTTCATTTGTCTTTTGATTAAATTATATTTATCTGTATTGTGGTTCAGAAAAAAACTGTCTGCTGCATGGCATGAAGCAGATCTGTAACAAAAAGTTTATCGTGACACATGCAGGACAGTATACTGTGGTGCAGGTGTTCATACCGAGTGTGGATCTGCTAAAATCCTGCATCATCATCAGTGTATCCTTGTCTTATAAATCGTTACTAGATATACACTCACTTAAAACCCATAATTTTAAGTGTAAACTGCTTTTTTAAAAAAAAAACAGAGAGCTTTTCAGTACTGACAGTGTTTTCCTTTGCTCTGATTAGATGGACAAGGGCCTTTGCACCACGGAGTTTGCAGCACGTGGCTGAAGACAATAGCTGTGAATGGAATAGTTCCCTGCTTTGTACGCAGGTGAGTGTATGACCGAGAAAAAAGAAAATTAAAAAAAAACCAAAACCAGCGGTTCTTAGTTCAGCTTCTCTGGTGTTTTTTTCTCATTGTTTACATGTGACTTTGACTGGTGAGTACAAGTTGGAATATCCAAGTCTGATAAGAGAGGGAACTCACTGCATCCTTTACCATGGCTTACATTGAGTAAAATTGTAAATAGTTAGAAAATGCTGAAAGAATTCTATCCATATGTTCAGCACACCCCCTATGGAGCAGGTAAATCTAAGGAAAGAAGAAGCAACCGCCGCAAAGTTAAGCCCCATTACTAGATGTCAGTCATAAAGTAATTACCTAATTAACATATTTTTGCATTTTAGTGCTAACGAATTCCACCTCCCAGAGGAGCCAACCAAGCCATGCATTCTGATCGGCCCAGGAACGGGAATTGCTCCTTTCAGAAGTTTCTGGCAGCAGCGTCTCTATGACTTGGAAAGGAAAGGTACTGCTGGGGACTGCCCCGAGGGGAGGCCATAACTGTCCAGCCCCGAGGACATCCTTTATCCTCCAGACAAAAGCTCTGCAGGTGGAGACACCCAGATACATTAGCCAAGTAAACCCCGCAGAGATTTGTCATCCCCAAACTGGTTGAACACTGAAACAGCTAATCCATCCCTCTTGGTGGTCCTGAGGTATTTGGTCACTTGGAGGGAGCGTCCTCGTAAATACTGCGTGTTCAGTGACTGCCCCAGGCGCTCACACGGGCCACAAGATGGAGAGGAAACACTCTGGCCCACCAGTATCGACCCATTTGGGGAACCTGCTCCAGCAGGTGATTCCACATAGTTCTCCAGGGACTTGGGCAGGTTCAGTCCTACTGTGAGACCCTATAATTAGAAGCTGTCACACAGAGACACCCACACACTGTTTCCCAGGTGTTTAGTGAGAAGGGCTGGTTAGAAAGTCAGAGAGTCATAGAATCATAGAATACCAGGTTGGAAGGGACCTCAAGGATCATCTGGTCCAACCCTTCTTGGCAAAAGTGCAGTCCAGAGAAGATGGCCCAGCACCTTGTCCAGCTGAGGCTTCAAGTGTCCAATGTCAGGGAACCCCCCACTTCCCTGGGGACATTATTCCAGTGGATGATTCGTCTCATTGTGGAAAACTTTCCTCTTGTGTCCAGTTGGAATCTCCCCTGGAGTACCTTGTAGTCCTCACCCCCTCATCTTTTCCATGGGACTCCTTGTAGAAGGGGAGTCTCCACCTTTGTAGCCGCCCTTTACAAACTGGAACATGGTGATAAGGGCTCCCTTCAGCCTTCTTTTCTCAAGGCTGAACAAACCCAGTTCCCTCAGCCTTTCCTCGTATGGCAGCCTTCCCCGTCCTTCGGTCGTCTTTGTGGCCCTTCTCTGGACCCTCTCCAGCTCGTCCACATGTATTTGTGTACAGCAGGGACCAGAACTGAGCAGAGCGTTCCAGCTGCGGGACAGACAGCTGTGCAGAGCTGTGACAACAGGGCCCTCGGTGGGAATAGTCACAGGAGATGATAGGCCTTGCCAGGAAAGACAGAACAACTTTCCAATGTTGGTTTCAGGGATCAAAGGTGGTGACATGACGTTGCTGTTTGGCTGCCGGCGGCCAGACATGGATCACATCTACAGAGAAGAGACTGAGGAGATGAAGAGGAAGGGAGTCCTGAAGGAGGTCTACACGGCGTACTCCAGACAGCCTGGCCAAGCTAAGGTGAGGCTGGGTCCTTTGTTCCGTAGGGGTTGGCTCCTTCCAGAGTGGTTCCTCGAGCTAAGATCTGGGCTCTGTTTAACGACGCTCTTCAAACAAAGTTAGCCTTTTGCTTCAGCGTGCTCTTCACTGCAGGCAAGCTGTATAGATCTAAACCCCTCACTGCCGTGTAGAGAGGCACCTCCAGTGCAACCAGGCTTTGAAACTGGAAGCTGAAACGTTTTCAGAAACCCTAATCTTGCAGGATTTGATTAGCGCATGAGTTAGAAATGAGTTGGCTTTGGCCATTTGTCACCATTTCAGTGAGACAGTGGCCCTGGAAATTATTTTTGCTTAGATGAAATCTTGATTGGAGAAAGCAGCAGCACCCTCTTTAGCTCTCCTGCTCTCCTCACAAGCTAGGAGACTTTGTAACTGTTGGCAGTTGTAACTGGTTCTAAAAAAGAAGGGTCCTAGCCTGCTCTAGTTTACTAAGGAGACAGGTCTAGCCTCCAAATCTGGGGCCTCTAAAGGCAGCGTGGAGACATTTTTGATCTCCTTGGCTGTGGTGTGACACACAGCTGGGATAGACAGGGCATTTAAAACCTTACTACGCAGGCTCACATTGACTTTAGAAAAGCCAATAGTCAAAGTGGCATTTAGAAAACCTTGTTTATTGATCCTTCTTCTGTCTCGAAGGTCTACGTTCAAGACATTCTGCAAAGCAAGTTGGAGAAAAAAGTGTGCAACCTCTTGCATAATGAGAAGGGGCATCTGTACGTCTGTGGGGACGTACGCATGGCTAAGGATGTTGCTCAGACTTTGAAAGGGATGCTTGCAAAAAATCTGCACCTCAGCGAGCAGCAGGCAGAGGAGTATTTCTTCCAGCTAAAGGTATGCGGCGACACACAAGTCATCCTTTCCAGTCAGACAGTGCTCCAGGGTGGGTTACAGAAGTCTTCAAAGTCACGCTCAGGATCTGCCATGAGCTGCTTTTCAGCAGAATGCACAAGGAAAAGCTTTAAGCGATCAGCTCAGTCCGCCCGCCATGATTTACAACGTGGGGTTGGGGTGTGACACCTGGTGCCCTTCTCTTACATCTGCCGTCTTCCCCAGTGACTCCCTTTGGGTCCTGGACAGTAGCTTTGCAGGGTGTCTGCCACATCGAGAGTTTCAGACTCCATTGCACCAGCGGAGGAGGGTGGGCCCGTTACTGAGAACACAGTCCCGGGGTCTGCTGGCTTTTTAGGAACCTTTTGTTGTCAGAACTTGTCCTGGGGCATGTGTCTGGCATTCAGATGGGTTCCCTTCACTGACAGTAACAAAATCCCGCTGTCACAGAACCCGTCAGACAAATGTAAAAGATCTTTTAGTTACTTAACTGTTACGCAAGGAGGAGCTCGCAGTATTTAATCCAAGTCTTGGGTTTCCTTTCTTCTTTTGCAGAGCCAAAAGCGATACCATGAAGATATATTTGGGGCTGTGTTCCCACATGAAGTCAAAGGAGGTGTAAGAGCTTCGCAACCCACTGGTCCAAGGATGAATCAACTGATGTTTTAGTAATACTTGCACATTTGTTGTTATTTTCAAAAAACAAAGGGTTAAATCCTCTTTCTCATACATGTTAAATCATACACATGTATGCGACTGTAGGATTTGACTTTTAAACCTCAGCCTTAATTAAGAAATATATTGAAGTTAACTTTCGTTGCTATTTATTCTGAGACTTCTTTTAATAGATTATCTTAATAGTGAAGATGCAAATTATTTTTAATACTGTCTATGCTAGTACAAAATCTGCTATTTTTTGTAAATACAAGGAAAATTTAGAGTTTTTTACTATGTAAGCTAGGACTGAAATATTTTTTTGAAATGTCCTGTTTATCTTTGTGAGTTTATTTATATCAGATGGTTTTATGTGCATTTTATCTTCACTTTGAAGCAAGTAAGTGGATGAAGTGTCCCTTGGAAATGTATCGTCACAAGCAGTGTTGAACTGAAGCAGTAGTTGTAAATGAGATGATAAAGTAACGGTTCGCAAGTGGAAATACCTGCTGCATGCACTTCGAATGTATATATGTGAGGAGGTTGTAGTTTTGAATTCTGCTTTGCGTGAACAACCTGAACTGTTGTTGTTCCAGAGCCTATGGCAGTAAGGTTCAGGAAATTCAAAAGCACTTTGTACCTTTGAATTCTCTGCTCCGACTTGATTGATCTGTTTGTAATAAAAGATGCCTTTATGTTGAGACAAACAAGTTGTGGATTAACTGTACCTCTGTTAGCTGTGGGCTGCAGCCTGAAGACGTAGGGATAGGTCCTGGTGAAGCAGGTTTGGGCTCCAAGCAGCACTCCTTCGGTACGTGAAGAGCCCAACGCCAGGAGCTAGGCAGTCTGCCTAAGAGCAGTTTTGCTTTTTTGGTACTGCCGGAAAAGTGTGAATTTGCACCATAGGCTGTGAGATTGGCTTGCAAACTGCAAGGATATAAAATAGCAATGAGAGCGATGCATTTTGCCCTAGTCGTATTTTGACTTTGGCTCTTTCTATGCCTTGCAGCTGTGTCAGGGCTTTTTGTTCTTTCTCTAAATTTACCAGAGCTTTTGATCACATTAAAAAAGCTGAAGGTGAGATTTTCCTCTCGTCTGTTGTCTCCAGGAGCTGGAATCTGGTGAAGGAGGAGTTGAGACTCAGAAGTGAACAGTGCCGTGTGCTTCAGGACAGCTTAGACGTAAGATCAGAAATCCAGCGTAGATGAGAGAGTGTGGCCAGTGGTGGCAGAGAACAGGAGGTACCAGACAACAGCTGCGAAGAGAGTAGAGCCCAGAGGAGGTTCCTGGCAAGTACGGAGTCCTGAGGGGCACCTGCTGTTACACGTCAGTGTTATTTCACACTTTGTTTAGTTGATGTTTTCTGATCTTAGATTTTTGGGGTGGGATGGAGCAAGGTAGTTTCGCTTTCCATCAGGAAAGTTCTCCATCAGCCCAGGGCTCACTGAGTTCTAGGCTTCAAATGAGTCGACAAAAGGCAGGAAACAGAAGCAGTAAGTTCTGTACTTCAGTTTTAATTATTTGTGAATTTATTTAAACTGGCTCCAACTGTAAATTAGCTTCAATTGCAGCACTGCTCCGGAGCTGTGTGTAACTGCTTTTTCTGCAGAAGTACATGGGGAAGGTAAAGTGCAGGTGTCAAGGTCAGTGGATAATTATTCTGTTCCAGGATAAAAACTGAAACTTCATTTAAGAAACCAGATACAAAATATACCTTCTAAAATCCTGACAATGATCAAACAGCCTGTTCTGCGGTTACTAAAGGGCTTGTTACAGCCCTAAATCAGGTAACGGTGCTTGAGGCAGAGGAACTATTCTGGGCTAAAAGTTACTGAGACGATCACGCACCTCGCTGATCTGGGCCTGGCTGAGACTGGCAGATTAACACTTTCTGAAGCAGTTAGTCCCTTGTTTCATTGTCACTTAAGCCCAGCTGACATGGCTGCAGAGGAATTCGCCGTTCAAGACAGGCTGTGTGCCCGGTGCTGCAGCACAGACCTGTTCCTTAGCCTGGTCCCCAGCCGCTTCTGGCTGTCGGTGAAACCCCCTCGTGCTCCCCGGTCCAGCGGGTGCGAGGGTGCAGCTGCACTGCGGGTTGCTGTGGAGAGTTGTCGGTCCCCGTGCCACCGGGATGTGTCACTGGGGTTGCGCTACAGATGCACCCACAGCTGCCCTGTATCCCATACATACGTAGTGCTCACCCACGTGAGTGTGTTCCTGAAATCTGTTGAGTGATCCAAGAGAGTGACCACGGTGACAGTCTGTGTACACGTACAACGTGCTCATGAGTAACTTGAGCCCTTGCCTTGAGGAAAAGCAAAGGAAGGTGTGGATGGGACAGGAGAACATCATTGCACAGCTGAGAGGTAGCAGCAGCTCAAGGCTGGCGGTAGGGTAAGTGCTGGGAACGCTGGAGTGTCTCCTGCTGCAGCACCAGCCCGGCTCGTGGTGCTGCCGGCTGTGCTGTGCCCGGGCAGTGGCAGCATCAGCCAGGGGCCGGGGGGTGACGAGGGGCAGCTGAGCTCAGGGGCAGGCGGGTGACGAGGGGCAGGCTGGTAACGAGGGGCAGGCTGGTAACGAGGGGCAGGCTGGTAACGAGGGGCAGGTGGGTGACGAGGGGCAGCTGAGCTCAGGGGCAGGGCCCTGGGGGAGGAGGAGTGCATGGTGGCGAGGTGCGAGGCTGGCAGCTCTGGGCAGGAAGGCAGAATAATTTCGGGTAGGTGAGAGGCTGTTTTTTTTCATTGAGATGATGTTTTGTGTTGTGCACAGAGGTTCTCTTCTCTGGATGTGTTCTGAAATACGGGGGGGGCTGGCTGGGGGGAGGCTTGCTTGCCCCAGTAGCCCTGCTGGGAGGCCGGGGCTGGGCCAGGAGGAGGGGGCTTGAGCTGCCTTCCGTGGGCAAACAGACTGAGTCCCGAGAGATGGCGGAACGGTGGTGTGTGGTGTCCCAGATCCTGCTTCCGTCGGTTCGTTTGTAGCCCGGTCTGTGTATTGTGGGTCATTATTTGGTGCCGTCTCCGAATGAAGCACCGTTTCGGTGGCTGCTCTGGGGTGTTTCGTGGTGGGTAACCAGTGGGGTCCAGCAGGGCTGGGGAAATGGTCCCCTCTGATTTTAAGGTTTAAGATGCAGTTAAGGGTTAGTTACACTGCAGCTGTCTGGGGCCAGAGATGGTCTGTGTCTGTGCTTGAATTTGTCTCCATTGAGATGTTGTTGAGGACTGGTTGCTTAAGGGAAAAAAAAAAAAAGAGGGGAGGGAAGCTGCTGTTGGCTTTCAGAGAAAATGAGTTATTGGACTATTCATACATGAAGGAGAAATATTGTGAAAAGGCTCTTAAAAACCTGAGAATGTGACCTAAACAGAAGTGCACTGTATTGTATAAATCATAGGTTAAAACGTGTTTATGGGCTTTTCAGCAGGAGAGAAGTATTTAAGGTTTTTTTGTAACAAAAAGGTGCTTTGACAGATGTCCTCAGAGGCTGCTCGTGTTCAGGGATGTCTGACTGTGATCTGTACGGCTCGCCTCGCTGTGCACGGGCTCTTGTCTCTGAACCGTTCATGCTGCAGCCCGATGAGTTCTGGTCTTCGTCCCGGTTCACGATGTACCCGCAGATACCGGCTGCGCTCGGGAACCCGGCACACGGCTGCGGGGCTCTCGGTGGTTCAGCTCTTGGGCTCTTCGGGCTGTTCTGTCACAGGGGCCTCAGCCCCGAGGGCTGAGCTCTGACCCGTCGGCAGCTGAACGTTGCTTTAGAAAGGCTCGAAGCCGGGCGCAGCTCTGCGGAGGGGCCGTGGTGGCGGTACGGCCTCTGCCAGGGTGGGCTGGGGCGATGTGACGTGGCTCCGCTCGCTGTGGGGTGCTGCCCCGGGACAGCAGGGTGTTCCCCGGGAACTGGGCTGCAGCAGGGCGCTGGGGACTGCAGGGGCCGGGCGGCTTGTGGCAGGATCTGGGGGGATGCCCAGCTCCCTGGGGTCCCCGTGGTACCGGGGAGCTCTCGGGGGACAGAACCTGCCACCGCTCCCGGGGTGCTGCTGGGGTGCAGAGCGAGGAGGGGAAGGGGATGGGGTCCGAGAACGGCCTCGAGCGGCAGGGGGGTTGGAGGCAGCTGCCCAGCGTAGCTTAGTGCCTCGCGAGAGGGACATGGCGGCGTGCTTCCACCGCGGAGGAACCGGACCCGTCGGATCCGGGCGGGAAACTCTTCGGGGGTTGCGATGGACCCGCCCCGTGCGGCTGCGGGGGGGCCGCTGCAATTCGCGGCAGCAGCCACCAGGGGGCAGCCGAGGCGCAGGGACGGGCGGGGCCCGGGGCTGGGATCGCGGCGAGAACCCGAGTTACGGCCCCGGGAGAGGGACCAGCCCCAGCCCCGGCCCCGTGCCCCAGGCTGGTGCGAAAGCCGCAGGAACAGTTCGTCAGCTGCCCTGTGGCTGGGGGCCTCTTGAATCCCCCCTGTACGAGGAAAGCGGATGAACCGCGCTGGCAGACAGACGCTTGTCACCTCGTTTGGGGCAGGATGTCGGTGTCCACAGCTCGTATAATGGGGATAAAGCAAAGGGGCTCAAAAATTAACCAATCAATCTAGGGAAAGAACGCGGTGAGACAGCACGGGCCGGAGACAAAAGCTGTAATGCTGTTTTTTTTCTTTTCTCACCTCATCTTCTCCTTACATGAGCTAAACCTGGACTTCTGTCGCCCTTTGCTTTGTTCAGCGCCTTCTTCCAAAACTTCCGTCACAACAGGATTTCTAGAAGCAAGGCTGCCCTCTGTCCCAGTGAACGCTTCCTGCCCAGTTCAGAGACGGGTTTTTCACGTGCGTGTCCCCCCCAGCTCCACCCAGCTTGGCAGGGCACGATGCCCCCAGCCCCGGGGGTGCCCTCACCCACCGCGAGGGTCCTGCCCTCGTCCCCTGCGCCCCAAAGGCTGACCCGTCGGGTTTGTGTCGCCCGTGTCTGCAGCGCGATGTGTGCGGGGGTCTCTGGGGAAATGTGCTCGTGCTTTAATTTGGGTACAGGTCCGGGGGAGAGGGAGGGTCAAACCACAATTCTGTGACACTCGCTTTATCCAGAGCAAAGATTTATTCACTGAAAAGATTCCTACATATCCAGAATTCCATTAGCATAGAGTGCACTCTTTTTTTTTTTCTTCTTTTTTTGCTGGTTGCATAAACTAATACAGAAACTTGTTAATACTAACAATTTTTAATTAATTTAATATCAATTCTGGAAGACACTCAGTTGATAGAAAATATAAAAAAAAATTTTTTTACTGTACAAAGTTTACATCACATTTGAAAAGAAAACGCGTCCATTTTCACCGCATTACAGACTCCATTTACATTCACTACTGACGTGAGGCTCTTGTAGCAGCATTGTACAGCCCGCTTCACATTTACAACTCAATGGCACAGGCTCACCGTGCTGCACGCCCCGACACCGGCACACGGGGACAGGACCTGTGACCATAAAACAACCCAACCTAACGACTGTCGCTTGCTCTGCGACGCGTTGAGGGATGAGAGAGCTCCGCTCTCCTCCCCGCTGTACAGCTCCACTGGGTTCGGGCGATGGCCGTGTGTCTCACACCAGCTGATTAAAACAAAACCTGTCCCAGAGACAGTAATCGGTCTCTCCTCTCTGATGTACGGGGGCCAGGCGGCTGGGTTTTGCTTTCAAGCACAATGGATGGGTGTTAAACACAAAAGCAAGGTCAGGTTGGATCAGAATCCCCAATCTCCCCTCCGGCCCCCAGGACGGGAGCAGCGTTCCCAGGGCAGGGCCAGCTGGGACAAGTCTCCCATTAGGTCCAGCACCCTGCAGCCGGAGGGGAGATGGGCTCCAGGCAGGGGCAGCGCAGCTCCGTGGCTGCAACCTCGTCACGGACAGTTTGGTTACACCCCAGGGCCGTCATAATGACAAATGGGTTTTGTTGGGTTTTTTTTTAATTATTTTGTTTTAATCTGGCTGGTCATCCAGTGCAGCTGTCCTTCTCCTGGCCAGTCATCTTATCAGAAAGAAAATGAGAATATATTGCTTTCCCAGTGTAGTTCGTGCACATCTGCGCAGCAGCGTTACTGCTGGCCAGCGGGCAAGGGAACTCGTCTGTGGGCGACTGGTTCCCACAGGGAGAGGTTCAGGGGGACCTGGTTTATGCACACAGAAAGCAGAAATAAATCGCGAGGAGTTCGTAACGTTCCCGGTGCAGAGCAGCACCCCTCTCCCTGCTTCAGCTTGGTGCTGTGCTGCTGTGATTTCAGCAGCACTCGCCGGGAAAACAACTTCTGCTTACAACTGCTGACGCAGAACTATTGAGAGAACAAACAGCAGCGAGTCTCGACGAGAACCAAGGGGTGCAGGCTGGAGACACAGCGGCTGGAGGGGGGTTATTTGCTTTATGAAGGAAGGGGAGAGGAAGGAGGTCAAACGAGTACCACAGCGCCGTGCTTGGCTGCCACCAAACCCACTTTTTCTTCTGTATCTGAGACATTTAAAAGGTTGCTCTGTCAAAATATTTGTAAGAGGACAGGACTGACTCACACGCAGTAGGAGTGAAGCGCTCTGCTCAGCAGAACTCGGGAATTCTGCTTTGCCACTTAACTCTCTACAAACGTCAGCCCAAACCGCGTGCCCGTCCCTTCGCCTGCCCTGCAGCGGACTCCGGCGCTCCTGGCCTGGGATCCTCGCAGCGAGGGGCTGCGGGACGCACGGGTGCTGCTGGAGAAATGAAATGTGGCGACTGCCAGGGAGCCCTGACGCTGTCACCAACACACGGGACTGTGAGGACAGAAGGGACGTGGCCGGCTCGCGGAGCGGGTACCTCTGTGTGTGTGGGGGTGAAAACAGCTTTTGGTGCGAGTTCGGGGAGGGAGAGCGCTTGTGGCTTTAGCTGAGGCACAGTCTGCGTGATCAGAAACTCCCTCCGAAGCGGGTTTGTACGAGTGGAAGTTAAGGGAACCCCGAGCTCGGACCGCCCTGCCGAAACAAGGATCGGTTTGGGCAGGTCACAGGCAGCAGATCGATTTTTACATTAATGGAAGAAAAACTCAATCGGGAACTCCAGCCCCTTGCACGGGCTGCGCTGCCCCTCTGAAACCAGCCAGCTCCGCTTCTCGGGGGAAGCAAAGGCTCTGAAGGCAGGAGAGAGCTCCTCTCTACCACAGACAGGAGACGGAACCAAACCGTTCCTGTTCTCAGTGCTAGTGGAGAATGGCTGTAGTTAAACTTGATTCACTTTTTATTATGTTTAAAAAAATATAGTTCACACAAAAGTATCATGTAAACATTATTTAAATAACTGCTGGTGCTCAGGCAGGATTCGGACTTTGCAAACAACCCGGGGCTGCGAGCTGATGGTCGTGCGGCGTTCAGCTGCGGCTGCACCAGCCTCAGAGCGCGGGAGGTTCAGCGAGGATTGCGGCTGCGTCGTGTAAGGAGGCAGACAACGCTGCCGCCCGACCAGGACACACCACGCTATAGCTTTTGATTACTTGGTTCCAGGATTCCCAAGCCAAATCTTTCAAAACGCAGGACAACTTTGCTACTGTTAATGCTGAAAAGAATGGGGAGGGAGAGGAGAAGGAAGGGGGAAAGAGTTATTTGCTTTTAATTTTTCTTACAAAGCCACAGTCCTATAGAAGGAACTGAAATGGGTTCAGTTCTGATCTCATCCAACTTCACCCAGAAAAGAGGCTCAAGTACTTCAGCAGCAAACACCTGAACTTGTTCATGCTAACCTCAGCAGTGGAAACACACAGATCCGCTCTGCCTCCCGGCGAGGAGGAGGAGGCTTTCGTACGTACGGAGGTGGGCAGAAGCCCAACACGTGCTTTCAAGGGGCACTGGGTTTCCTTGAGGCAGAAGGGAGGAAAGAATGGCTTACAGCATTAGAGAAGGGGTGTTTTAACAAGGTACAGCAATTGTACCCAAACAAACCAAACCCATTTGCTCCTCTTTATAGACTGTAGCAAGTGCAGAAAGATCTTTTCTTTCACCCTTAAACTGCAGCACAGCTAGAAACCTCCTCCCTTCCCCGTGCCTTCCTGCCCAGGCGCAGGGGCGAGGCAGACCACCCTGCAGGAGACGTTCTGAGAGAAGGGGTACGTGGGGGTGTTTGTCCTCGCAGAAATCCCTGCGGTTCTCGGTGCCCCTTCTCTTCTGTCTCTGTCCTCTCCCCTCCGAAACAGTATTTTTTCAAAATCATGAACCGGTGAAGAATGAAGAGAGACCTTTTCTGAAAAGGCATGTACTTGCTGTGTTCCCTACGCTGCTGCAAAGCCCCTCACGTGAAGTCAGACATTTTGCTGAACAGGGGATGTAAACAGGAGGAAATCAGAAAATTCAGAGCCCTAGGTCTGCAGGGGGAGGACAGCGCTTGGCCAGACCTGGTCCCCGCTAGGCTGAGGGACTGCACTCTGCTCCAAGCAGCGCAAGGACCATCCTTCCTCCACCCAAGAATGGCACCAACTTCATCCCACCCCTGACAAAACTGACCCGGCTTCAGTGCTGGCGCCGGTCCCGAGGGAGAACCAGTCCCCCCAGCCCCTAACTCCCCCTGGTTTGCGGTGCAAGTGGTGTTCTGTCACCCGCTGCGCCTGGGAAACGTCCCTGTTACCGTCAGTCCCAAGGCCACAGTCCGGCTGTAAGGACAACGGGCGTAGCCTCAGACCGCAGCTGGGAAACCACCCTCTGCCTTGGGCACCGGCAGGGCCCCACCAGTCACACCAGTTTCAGGAGAACCCCCAGCCTGCTGGGCAGGACACGCAGCGCTGGCTCGGGCGTGCACCTGGTTAGCCAGAGGGCGGACCGCTAGCCCCTTTCCCGGAGGAGGTGACAGCCTGCTGCCGCAACGCTTCAGAGCTGAGAGGTGGCCACGGTGTTAGACAGGAACTTCTTGCAGACAGGAGTTGTTATTCAAGCTAACAGCCCACACCAAGCGGAAAAAGGCAGAAAAGGAGAATTTGGATAAAGTGTTGATTATGTCCATGGGTTAATTTCGTGGTTTGTTTTTGCTTTTTTAAATGGGAGGTGATTGTCCAGGTTGCCGGTTAGGATACAACACACGGAAGCATGCAAGTGGAGCCGTTATTGCACCAGTAGCTACAACCTACAAAGAAACACGGGAGGGAGGGGAAAGAGACACCGTGAGAGTTAGTTTCCAGTTCCTTAAAGCAAGCCCTTGAGAACAACACATTATACAGCTTACACCAGAACAAAGGGTTAGTGCAGTGATCCTCAGAGGATGCTGAGAGGGGACGTGAACACGTCTCCAGCGGGTTCTGAAGGTGCGGGGGCTCTGGCTGGCAGGGCTACAGAACGCGTGTGCCTTGAATACAACGCGGTGCGCGGGGATGAACAGCAACTCCGCTGCCTGCGCTTTCGATTCAGTGAGCGCCAATTCAGCTGTCAGTGCTGGTAATTAATAGTGACACTCAAAGTACTTCTCCCCTATTAAATGCTTTGAGCAGAGAAGTATTAATGTATGCAAATTGACACGAACCACTCGGTGGGGGCGGAAGGGGGGTCGGCCTGTCTACCCAGGGAAAAATAATGAGGGTAGCTACTCCACGAGACATCCTTCTGCAGTCCCACAAGCTGTTCAGAAATAACTCCCTATGGAAACACTAATCCAAAATAATCCGTTGGCAGATTGCTCTGGAGCTGAGCGTTCTCCTGAACCCACTGCCCAGACGGGAAGCGTCACTTGGCGTTCGTTCCCAGTGTGATGCCAGAGGCCAGTGCGGGAACGGGACTGTCTGCATGGGGACGTGCAGCCCGCCCGGGCTCTCGTCTGCTCTGCGGTCTCTGCTTAGGTGGCTGAAAGGATGTCAGCTCGGTCATCAGAGGTAGTGACCCGGCACAAGCGGATTTCAGGGGGAAATGGTGGCACATTTTTGATCCTTCCCTTCCTCAGCCAGAACCAGCCACAACAGTGGAAATTCTAACGACCCCGGGGTCAGTGTGGGCCCTGTCCCGTGCTGTTGGCAGACACTCTCTGAAACCAAACCTAAAGCTGGACGAGCAATCCACTGCAGGAGGGAGGTGAATATGTCCAAGTAGAAAATTCACTGTTGGAAGCATGCAAGCTTAATCGCATCATTTCCTAGTAACTAGAAAAGCCGCACACACACTGTTATGCTCCCAACAGAGGTTTGACAGCACCCAGGAAGGTAAAATAAAGCTCAGAAATATTTGAGCAGCATCTGCTCTGAGCAGCATAAATGTTCTGAACAGCAGCAAATACTCACTCAGCAGACTTCCAGAAATGCCCTGGGTGGGAGAGCCGACGGTTCAGTTTTGGCAGTTTTTCAAGCATATCCATGAGGACAGTGAAGCTGGGTCTCTCGCTGAGATCAAATGACCAGCACGCTGAGAGAATTTCCTGCAAGGGACAGTTGTGGCTCATTGTCTCCACTTAGTTCCCAGGTCAGCTGTGCAGAACACGGAGCTGGCTGAACACTGTGAATTGTGTGAGCCCAGCCAGAGAACGTTCTAACAATCAAACAGCGTCCTGTGTGCCGGGGGATGTCCACTTCTACATGACAGTTATGGGAGAGGCTCAGTATCAAACCCGGCGTCCCATTCTAACCTGTTCTCTCTCCTGCCCTTTGTCTTTAGAATTACGAAAGAGTAAAATAAACCTCCTCTTACAGCAGCTCCCTCTTTTCCTCCTCAATAGCTGTACGGAAGGATTTCTACAGCTGAGGTACTTACATTGACTTCTTTCCCCAAACTAACAGTCGCGAGGACTTGTTTCACTCCTTCGCCGCTTCCAATCTGCCAGATGAGCGCCTCTGCGGGCTGGTTCTTGAAAGGCCATTCTCTCGCTTGGAGCTCAAACCACACAGTCCTGCAACATCAACAGACAAATCAAGCCTTTGCCTGCTCTTAAGAGAAAGATACAAACCCCTGACACTGCTCCAGTTTCCTCAGATAAACTCTGGAAGGTGTATCGGGCTGTGCAGCAAATCCCTCCCACCCCACACACCTCCCACCCGTGACTTCTGTCGAAGGTGAGAAAAACGCGCCGCAGCTGGAAGCCCGAGTCGTGAGCAGAGGATCTCTGACTGTAACAGATCTCATTAACAAGCTCCCCTGGTACTCCCAGGTGCTCCTTTCTTACCCAAAGGCATAGATATCTGCAGCTTTGGAGAAAGGCAGCTTGTCTTCGTCTTTCCCAGGCGCCATCTCACGAACAATCTCAGGGGCCAGGTAACACAACCAGTCATGAGGCAGCTTCAGTTCATTCTCCCTCCTGAGTTCAAAAGAAAGAAGTTGTGCTGAAACGCTACGGCTTCAACAAAGGCAGTGTATGGACCGTGTCCGTGCTTCACCTAATGCCTTGACTTTATTTACTCAAATGTTTTTGCTAACGTTTTGTTTCTAATTTTCGTGCCATATTAAAAAATCTGCATGCATTAGCCTGACTCTCCATCTCACTCTTGGGCTTATTCTGTTCATTCTGTGTGCTGAGTCTTAATCCATACAGAGCTTCCTAGCTCTGTGCTACTGGAACCATAGAAAGAACTCTGCTTAAAAAAGGAAAACAAAGCGCATATTCCCAAAACGTGTGTATGTACTAAAGCCATCAACACTCCTCACTCGTACTGTGTAACACATCCAAATGTTTCTCTACTTGATCATTTTTTATCACTCTAGAAGTGGACCAAGCATTGAAACCTCCACTTACCTTCCCTCCTGAACCACACCCGAAATTCCAAATAATCCGAAGTCAGTGATCACAACTTTCCCATTGTCATAGAAAACGTTCTTGGATTTCAGATCCTTATGCACGATCCCCTTTGCATGAAGATACCCCATGCCCTGGGAAACACATGCAGAGACGGAAACAACAAGAAAAAAGTTTACAAGTCTCTAACTCTGGGCGTGCTTTGCTTTCTCACACACGTCTGCTGTCATTACTCCAGCACAAATGATTAACTAGGTGGGGACATGGCAGCTGATTTGTGCAGGAAGGGAGCAGGGGAGCTCTGCAAGGGAGCGGGTCCCAGTTCAGCGCTCAGCCTCGGAGCTGCTGCTCACCCTCTGCACAGCAGGGCTGCTGGAAGGTCTCTTAGTGGAAGTTAAGTGGCTGTGGACCTCACAACTCTGAAGAAGTCTGTATGTGTGGGAACAATGAACAACCGACACAAGTTTGCTCGCTAAATTCTGCCAGAAAACAGCTTTAGAAATGCTCCTTCAGTTGAGAACGATAGAGATCAAGCACAGCCAAGACTGCAAGCCTGGGAGAAAACGCCGTCTTCTTCAGAATGCGTTAACTGAGCTGCGGTTACTGACAAAGAGACCGGGAAGGAAACCTGTCCTGCACACCGTTCATCGTTCCCTTGACCTCAGTTCTCCCTCCGCAGCCCCTCGCTGAGAAGCAAAAGGTCTGGTTCTCTCCTGACAGGCCCTTCGCTTACTGCCCCTGAATTGTCATTTTTACCTGTCAGCTCTGGGTATCTGCTGCTCTAACACCCTGTCGGGCGACCTCTCCAGCTCTGCAGGGTCTAAGCTCTTGCTGAGGCACTGCCTGGACAGCAGAGCTCTCCGTTAGCGCAACCGACTCTTACCTTAATGATCTCCTGGGCTATCTGCCTGGTTTTGTTAATATCCAGGGATATCTTGGGGTCCCTTACAAACGAGTGAAGCGTTCTTCCTTTGCAGAAGCTACAGGAAAGAACAACAATCCTGAAAAAGGTCTTTAAAAGGAAAATAAAAATGTAATACTGGATGTTCAACTGGTTTTCTCATCGCGTAGACAGAATCCCAGCGTTCTTCCACTGCTGGGAAATGCCGTTTCGAGAACGTTAAGGACCCCCTTGATTTCCGTCTGTCTGGCTGTACTCATGTACAGACCTGCTGTTAGAGCATGCTCAAGGATATGCAACATGCTTATGTTTTTTCCAGAGACTCAGTTGTTGTTGTTCTGTTCTGACATCTGAAGACCAGGTTTCAAAATCTGAGCCCCAGCTTCTGCTGCTGGTGCTACTGGTGCTACTGGTGACTTAAGCAGGAAACGTCTTTTGGAACCGGCCATTGAAAGGGGTGGGTGCCTCCGTGCCAGACTGTGAGAATCGCGTGCCCGCGGCCTTCAGTTCAGCCGGCATGTGAACAGCCCCAAAAGCTGTTATTTAGTGGCTAAATAATCCCCACCTCAGCTAGATGCCGACAGCTGGAAAGGGGAGAACACCAGTAACGTTTCTGCCCCATCAGCAAGTGTCCTGAAGAGAACAGAAAGGAACAGATCACGGTGGTGTTCCCAACCTCGCACCCTGGTTATTGTCACTTTGCTGAACTGGAACCATCTGGAAGGACATGACAGAGGAACAGCCTGTTCCAGGTTGTTTTTTTTTTCTCCTGCTTTTTAGATTATTTAAGAATTAAAAAATAAAAAGGAAATCGACAAAAAAATATTATATGTTCCCTTAGAGGAGGCAACCCCAGTATCCAGAACTCTGAGCAACACAGAATGCATTCGTCTGCCATCTTCTGACTGCAGTGAGAGGTTTATTTTTATATATAAAAAATAAATATTATCTATATATTTTATTTGATATATATTTATATATAAAAACAAAAAAAAATCAAAGATGCTATATCCTCACCTGGTAATGATTGCTAAATGAGGAGGGTTCATGCACGCTCCCATGAACAGTACCACGTTCTCGTGCCGGGTCTGTCTGTAGTTCATCACCTCCTTTTTAAAGAGCTTGAGATGATCCTGATTGTTCCCGTCGATCTCCAGCAGCCTGATGGCCACCTCCCCGTGCCATTTTCCCTTGTAAACCTTCCCCCATCGTCCTTGGCCAATGGGGTCCCCCAGGTCAATCTGTTCAAAGGGGATGTCCCATTCCTGCAGGTAGACGCTGGTCTGGCTGGGTTTGCGGTAGATCATCCCCTGCAGGTGCGGCCGTCTGTTTGGCAAATCTTCCACCTCATCCTCATCATCTTCAGGTTCCGATTTATTAGTCTCTGGTTCTTCCAGCTGTTTACAAAAAGAGAAGGGAAGCATGTGCTGAGAGCCTCAGGGGGCTGGAGGGACGCGTTTGACCGCGGCTCTAGAAATGCACCTCACAGGACCGAGCCTCTCAGAAGGCTACAAAAAGACAAACATCTGTACGTCAGTGCACGCAGGTGAGGACATGGGCCTTTCAGCCTCGTTACAGAAACCAGGGATCCTCAGCTGAGATCCTCGCAGTACAGACAGTTCAGCAGAACTGAGGTGAGGCACAGCTGCTCTGCTCTCGTCGTTCCAGGGCCACAGCCCTCTCACTGCACTTCCAGCGTCACGTTTCGGATTGTGCAACAGGGAAAACCAGAAAACCTACCTCTGCTTCACCTTCAACTCCATCCGTGTCAGGCTGTTGGTCAGCACTAAGAAGAGGAGACAGGTTTACAGTGAAAATAACGTTTGCACATCCACTGGCGTTAGAAAAATGGGCTGCTACAGGGGCCATTGGTGGCAAGTAGGGGACAGATCTTGACAGCCCTAGAGTAGGTCAGAGAAAAATACAATTACTGCTCCACTGACCAGAGAAGGGCTTTCTAAGCTTACTTTGGCAAACGAGGGACAAAGACCCTGAAGTGATTTTCAGTGATGAAGTGGCAGGAGTTGACTGGCCGCGGCACGGCTGCATTACTACGGTGTGTTCCAGTAACTGACACTGTGGCTACTACTGGAACACCCACAGGGGAGAAGCAGTTGGCAGTGCTGCCCTACAACTCAAACCCTGAAAAAGACGCTTGCTTGCAGCTGAGTGTGTCAGCTCTTTTAAATCACAGAACTCTAACTTCTGTTTCATCGGGTCTTTCTGATCTCGGGAATGCACACATAGCCCTAACTAGATGTTAAAGGCAGGGACTTCTTACTGTCCCTTGTACAGGAAATATCATATTTGGCTTTATAAAACTGGGAACACCAGTATCACCCTTGATGACTGAAATGATCCCATGAGCTCCTAGGTGAGAAGTTCAGTTGTGGTCACGACATAGCACTTTCAGGCTGATCTGGAGACTATCAGGTGAAATGATGCAAATGAAGGAATTTGAAACTATACTTACTTAGTGTCTGCAGCTGTTTCTGGAGGCTGTGCTGTCTGTGCCGGACTGGGAATTTCTGGGAAAGTAGAAACATTTATGATACAAATTTTACACTTTAATCTCTTATAGACTGGAAGTTTTAACATTGCAATAGTGATTATCTGCTTCCTATTCAGGAATTTTAAAGCAAACTCAACCACAGCCCATATGATTTTATACTTCTATTCATTTAAAACTGTCCTTGTCTCTCCTAGTACCTCCGTGCCCCTATATTGACCAAGCCCAGTCTTTTTCCCATTCACCTTCTTATCCGTAAGGACTTTCAAGGTCAGTCCTTGTCTGTGAACCGCTCACGTGCCTTCACGTTGCCGTGCACAATCTGAAATACTGAAATCCCCCCAGAACTGGGACGTTTACGTTCAGCCGTACTGCAGGCCATGTATTCCAGCTGCACCCAGTCTGTCCAGTGTCACCAGTGCACAGAAAACAAAGCTTGGGTTCCAAATCCTTCCAAAACCCAGAATAAATCCTCTATGCCTGGCATCCCACGTCATCACTTCTCACTTTGGAAACAAACGCTGTTTCTGAGGGTTCACGAACAGCTGCCGGAGAAAGCGTTTGCACGTGCAAACCCAGTACGAACAGTGGGGCGTCATTAAACCCCACAGGCGAGAGCCTCCCTTCACAGAGGTGAACCGACAGTGTCCGTATGTCACCCTGGAAGCCAGCCTTTGGAAAGAGAGGACCTGGCTGTGCACAGGATCCCGCAGCAGAAAGCTGCTGTTCTACAACCGAGTATTTGAAGTTTCATCTTAGTGTGTAAATCATCACATCATCACCTCCACTAGGAGAGAGAGGCCTGAATTATACACCGAGATAAGAGAAAGTTTTAATTGGTTTAGATATTTTTTTTTTAAAGCAGAATTATTGTTCTTGGGCAGCATGCAGAAGTTTACAAACAAGTCATTTTTTGGCAGCAGAAGCTCGTTAGTAAATTAAAACAATCAACTCACCTGGGAAGATAAATTGTTGTCTATGCTGAATGTAGTAGGCAGCTTTTTTTTTTTGTTTTTAATTTTTTTAAAAGACAGCAAAAAAAAAAAAATTACCAGGAGAAAAAAAGAACACAAGTTAGAGGATCATCAGTAAGTGCCCCATATGCATTCAATGAATTAGTCCCGACCCACTGATTAGTAGATTATCAGCCTGCTCCAGGGGGGGAATTTCAGCACATGCATTTTCGGGAGACTAGGACAGATGATACTTGTCAAATGAAAGCTGTGTTACCAATAAGCAAACAATCTGCTGGGAAAACAACACATTCGGACTTCAAGTGGCAGAAGCAAACGTAGAGAACCGGGGATGCTAGAAGGCAGGCCCCGGTAAAGCTGCTGGTCCAGAGCTCTCACGTCTTCACCTTTCCAGAGGTGCCTTCAGATAAGCTGAAGCTCATGAACCATTTTCAAGCATTTTTTTCATTTCAGTGGATTTGAACAGTATGTCCTAATACAAATTGCAGTAGTCCTGTACTAAACTGGCTCCTGCTCCTTTTGAGCCTAAAATAGCAACCCTGGCTCAGGTCAAAAGCTAGATGTGAAATGCAGCAATGTGGAAGGCTGGATGTAGCAGCTAGTGAGCAGCAAGCGACTTCATTTCCAGCTCAAAGGCATTAAATGTATTCTCACTATGTGAATCTTTGCCCTTGTCGGAGATCCTTGCCTCTATCGGCTTTGGTAAGGACTGCACATTTGGGTCCTCAATCTGCAAAGTGCGTAGGGTAAATGCTCCTCCACCATGTGTGTGGCAGTGGTTTAAAAATGAGCGCTTGGTGGTTATCTTTGGGAAAAGACTGGTACAGTAATTCATCCCAGCTCTCATTTTCATGTTTTGCTCTAGCAATCAACTCATGATTTAGAGCCACTGGTGACCAAACACAGCAGGCAGCATGCATTTTACAGTACAATCAGAAAAGGGAGGAGAAAGAATATATAATATTTTTTCTTAGTCCTTTTCAAAAAAGGAGGAAATAGAAAGATCAAAACACTTAAGAAAGGTGCCAGCACTCCTCAGTAATTTGTCTCCTGCAAAGGTCTCTCGTTGATACCACTTCAAAACTTTTAAGAACAGACCATCTGCTTTTACCAGGTAACAAGATGCGCCCTCACACCTTGCTTAAGACACAACCATGTACTCAGAAACCTGCAACGACCTGTGAATTCTTGGTCAGCCTCTGCTTGCACAGGGGCCTTTCTGGTCTTGGCAGAGATCTCCTGAAAAATTTAAGTTTACCTGGAAAGTTAAATCGTCCGTCCCTCTGGCCCATAGGAGATGGGTTTGGAGGAGGCGTTGCACTGGGAGGGTTGGAAGACTGGAAAGGTGCTGGAGAAGATGGTGTGGATGAGGTGGTAGAGGAAGGATTACTGCTAGAGTCCAGGTGGTTTATTGCTGGTGGATGCTCCTGCAAAGCAAAGAAAGTCACTCGTGAGGAGACAATAAAAAGAAAGAATTCCCCTCAATGAGGAAAGCTGTCCCTAGGCTCAATCACAGCATAGTTTTTCTAAGTGAGCAGGCAGCTGGAGCTGTTTTACCAGGAGAAAATGTCACATATCAAAGTCTGCTCGCAAAGTGAAAGCTCAAGGTGCCAATCTTGCTCCAACCAGCAAGATCCTGCCGCCGCCTCTCCTTATTGCAGCTCCTCAGTGACTTAGAGACACAAGACACACTTCGGTCACCGTGTACCTTTTTAGTTAGTGCTTTGGGAAGAGTTCCAAATTGTGGTTCTGCTGGTCTGTCTACTGGATTATTGATATCAGAAGGGACAGACTCTGTTCTTCTTATTTTTGTTACTGAAAAACAGGTTGAAGGGAGACAAGAGCTTTAATCAGACATTTTATTCTTGTGATACTGTCAATTACATTGAAATGCTACAAATTTGTAGAAAAGTACTTACTGGGAAGGAAGGATATTCTACAAGCAGGTGCCTCTTTAGTACATTTGTTGTGACATTTTAATCTGAAAAAGAAACATTAAATGTTAAATAGGAACTTGTTCTTTTCCAAAAAGAGGAAGCCTACCCTTAATTTGTAATTCCTATGCTAATCTCAGAGGGAGCTCTGGAATGCTCGGCCCCAAAGCAGCAGCATTCATATGAAGAATCCTATTCTGTGTGTCATTAGGCTAATGACAGCCATGTACACATCTTAGCATCGGATTTGTTTTTACTATAATTACCTTCACACTCCCGTCCAGCCATAGAAGCACTAACATCTCAGTGCTGTGGACTAACAACCCAGGCAGAGAAGCAAAAACTCAAATCCTCTCTGTTTTTAGGTACCCAGCTCCCACTACAAGACTTGCCCATGAGCAGGTAGGAAGCCTGTGGCAGGGAAATAAATCAGATTCATCCACATGTCACGCTGCCAACCCAGGTATAGGCTGTGCCAAAGCATCCCTTTGCCACTTCAGAAGCTGGCTGAAAAAAGCGATGCCACTGCTAAGAGTGCATCACAGCGAGAGATCCGTGTCACTGGCAAACTGATGGATCAAATGCAGAGTTGTTCTGGAAAAGATCCTCACGCTGTGCTCACCTGCAGTACTTGCACTTCACCCCGAACATCATGCTTTTCTGACAGACTTGGCAGATCTGAGATAACCAAGACTTGGTAGAGAACCTAAGCGGAGACAAGAGGGGACAATGATGTTAACCAGCGTCTAAAGGAAGCTTAAGGAGTTACAGACAGGCTGCACCCTTTTAGCGCTTTCTGAAAAGGGCGAGTGGTGGTGGGGAAGAGACTTCTCCCCTTTTCCCTGAGTGCTGCTCACCTGTGTGTTACAGCTAAGCCAAAGTCTCTTCGTACCATTTGAGGGGATCCTTGGGAGAGCTCTGATGGAGAACAAAAGGATGTTTTAGGGAGGCATTACTCACAAGCGTGCTTACCAGTCTAGACAGAAACAAAGCGATGACTGTCACAGATAAGGACAGCAGCCGTGACATGGCTAGTAGCCCAGCTGAGACTGGCTTGCCTTCTGCTGTAAAGCTGCTACCAGAGACTACTCTTTGGTTGTTTTCATATGGAGGCAATGTAAGATAAGATTTGGTGGCAGAATCGTAATTCTTCCTGCTTTTTCTTAAATCAGGGATTACAGAATTCTGTCTGACTGGGTCTGGGCCCTTCTTGAGGTGGGAAGACTTTACTCCCGATTGGTTACCAGGAACACCATCACCCAGTTTTCATGCAGCGTCAGTAGATTTCAGAATTTTCTTTTACACTGAAAATTACCATCTCTATTTTATAGACAGGGCCAGCGTGACTCAGAAGAATAAAAAGATTTGTGTGAGATGACTTAGCCAGCTGATAAGTGCAGAAGGGGAGACCTAGACTCTAAAATGCCCATCGAGCACTCCAGTGCTTATACCACATAACTTCCCCAAAACTCTCAAATACTAAGATTCTGGCATATTTCCTGAATAAAAACTATAGCCATATTGCAGATCTGGGGAACACTCCAATCTGCAGGCACCAACACAGACAGGTTCAAGGCTGGACACTGTCAATGCTTAAAAAAAGCCAGTCTCTTTCCTTGACCCTAGATGGCACCAGATTCTTCTTTTATCATTATTCCTGTGAACTTTTAAAGGTTTTCAGTGGTCTTCAGCACCTTAGAATAGGCTGGAATAGCTAGCTGCTTTTTCAATAAATATTGCTGATCTAGTGTGGCCAACCAAATGCACAGTCATCTGAATTAATCACAATACAACAGTTAAGGTGGCTGTGAACGTCAGTTAAGATCCCTAAACCCTTACTGAAGAGTCCTAACAAATGTAAAGTTTGGAATTGAATTACAAGAGCCTACAGTAGAGATTTTAAAACAGACAATATGACGAATGCACAGAAGCACCAAAGTTCTTCATTTCTATTTGAATTTATTCTAGCACCTTTTTAATTTACTGCATAAATTGTATCACTCTCCACAGAGAAATGCTCAGATTTCTGCTCTCATTTTCATTCTACAATTTTCTTTCTATGCTTTTTCATTTCTGAAAATAATTTCTGGGATTCTTGTTTTAAAGGAGTTAGATACATGTGTGGTGCTATAATGTCCTTACTTGGACTTTTCTACTTTACAAGAAGACGAGCCACTTTCCAGGATGCCCGTATCTCTCCACGTCAGCATCCAAGGTTACAGGTTGTGTCTAGAGACTGACACCCAGAGGCTGATCGGGATAGCCGGAACACTAAACAGCATTGATATGTTACTGGATAAAAACACGAGCCCTAGTCCTGTAAGCCCTTCAACGTGTGAACAGACTCATCAGCATCAGGGGAAGCAATCCGCATTGAAGCACACGCTGAAGCACTTCTCAGAAGGTTGCACACAGCTGTCTAATTTCATTATAGACATACTCGGCAATAAATATCCAAAGACACTAAATGGTTAGACACAAAGTTATTTCCAGTATCAAGAGGCACTAATAACAGCTGTCTGAAGCCACAGACAAGCAGTTACACCCCAAATCCTTGCTTTAACCCTTTAAACATCAGTATTCCTTTTCCTTGCTTTTGTCATCTGAAGAAATACCAGGTACAACAAAAGACCGTGTGAACATCCTGCAGTTCTCCAGCGGGCCAAAGTTAACAGAACCTCAGGGGCAGGAGGCCCGACTGAGGACCTCCAGAGGCTGCACGGGGACGATCAACAGATAGGTGACAGGGACAGGTTCTTCTGTCTCAGCAATGAAATGAAGGCAGCCCTGTCAAAATCTCTTACCGAACCTAGAGAGAGGGAGAAAGAGAAAAAAAAAAGGTGTTTTTAGACATTCGTATTCATGTGACAGGATATACACTTTGCTAGAGTGCGTGCTCCTTCCTGCAGCATGTGATGCTGGGTTTACAAACATCTCTGGTTTTGCACAGGCTCCTGAAGTTGCTGCATAGCCAATGTTTTCCTGCCTACAGGTGGTAGACTTTGCTGGGTAGAGCTCCCGCTCCAGCCTGGCAGCGAAGTGTACGAGAGTCAGGGTAAATTGTAATAATCCAGTGCCTGCCAGAGAACTTGCATCCTAGCCTAGTCTCTGTGATGTTTAGGGACAGCCAGAGTCCTTGGAAGGCACATTTCTTTCCCAGTTTCAACTACGAGTTGAATGTTAGATTAACACCTTCCATCCTACCTACATATAAAAAGCGAATCTCAAAGCCTGGGTCAGTCAAAAAAAAAGGCGTAGCCTAAGACCGTTTGTCTTTTCATGTTGCCTATATTGTAATAAATGTGTTTAAAGCTCACAATAGCGGCTAAAATAATCTTAAGATAAGAACATAAAAGGATACCTCACCTGAACTGTGAGGATCACTCAAGGACAGAAGAGAAGGGAACTGGCTACTAGATGCTGGAGAACTGGCTGGGGCCCTTTAATAGCAGCAGCCATCCCAACCTCCCCAGCAAGTGCACTTTCTAATAAATTCAAATAAATTTCAAGTCAAGTACACTATTAAACAGTGGGGTTATCGTAGAGTATCCCACTGGCAGAGATTCTCAGACTGCAGTGACACCGTGACAAGGCGCCTGGACACCAGCTCTGTCAGAGCCAGACCGGGAGCGCTGCACGCCCTTTGGCGTGAGCACAGCCCCCCTGTGCCCGTGGGGAAGGAGGAGGTGTCAGGCTTACTTTATGGGAGGAACTTCATCTATCCTGTTTCCCAGCTGTGATTCGTGAGACTTGCTCCTTGTGAGGGTTGGAAAGTTAGGTAGCAGCTGAAAAACCTTCCGGCAAGGGGGAGGAGGAGTCCGTGGAGGCTTCAACTTATGTCGCCTCTTGGTTTGAGGAGTGGTTGGTGGAGTGATGGTGATGCTGTGAGGAGTCCTTGGCGTTAACCTTCCGCTGTGCGCGGGGAACGCAAAAGGGTCCAGGAGGTTTTCTGCATAGATAGAAGGTCCGTAACTGGAGGCAAGCGGGTCCGCAGGCGGGACTGTAGATACTGACACGGAGCGCGCCTGCTGGCTGCCGCCCTTGGGAAGGTGTAGTGCGGCGGGGGTCCGTGCAGAGGAGCAGGGGGATTCCGTC
>WKFP01014359.1:259467-338185 GCA_011057875.1 Pterocles orientalis
CATCAGTATTCCTTTTCCTTGCTTTTGTCATCTGAAGAAATACCAGGTACAACAAAAGACCGTGTGAACATCCTGCAGTTCTCCAGCGGGCCAAAGTTAACAGAACCTCAGGGGCAGGAGGCCCGATTGAGGACCTCCAGAGGCTGCACGGGGATGATCAACAGATAGGTGACAGGGACAGGTTCTTCTCTCTCAGCAATGAAATGAAAGCAGCCCTGTCAAAATCTCTTACCGAACCTAGAGAGAGGGAGAAAAAAAAAAAAAAAGGTGTTTTTAGACATTCGTATTCATGTGACAGGATATACACTTTGCTAGAGTGCATGCTCCTTCCTGCAGCATGTGATGTTGGGTTTACAAACATCTCTGGTTTTGCACAGGCTCCTGAAGTTGCTGCATAGCCAATGTTTTCCTGCCTACAGGTGGTAGACTTTGCTGGGTAGAGCTCCCGCTCCAGCCTGGCAGCGAAGTGTACGAGAGTCAGGGTAAATTGTAATAATCCAGTGCCTGCCAGAGAACTTGCATCCTAGCCTAGTCTCTGTGATGTTTAGGGACAGCCAGAGTCCTTGGAAGGCACATTTCTTTCCCAGTTTCAACTACGAGTTGAATGTTAGATTAACACCTTCAAAGCCTGGGTCAGTAAAAAAAAGGTGTAGCCTAAGACCGTTTGTCTTTTCATGTTGTCTATATTGTAATAAATGTGTTTAAAGCTCACAATAGCGGCTAAAATACATCTTAAGAACATAAAAGGATACCAGCCACCTGAACTGTGAGGATCACTTATGGACAGAAGAGAAGGGAACTGGCTACTAGATGCTGGAGAACTGGCTGGGGCCCTTTAATAGCAGCAGCCATCCCAACCTCCCCAGCAAGTGCACTTTCAAATAAATTCAAATAAATTTCAAGTCAAGTACACTATTAAACAGTGGGTTTTGTGGTTATCGTAGAATATCCCACTGGCAGAGATTCTCAGACTGCAGTGACACCGTGACAAGGCGCCTGGACACCAGCTCTGTCAGAGCCAGACCGGGAGCGCTGCACGCCCTTTGGCGTGAGCACAGCCCCCCTGTGCCCGTGGGGAAGGAGGAGGTGTCAGGCTTACTTTATGGGAGGAACTTCATCTATCCTGTTTCCCAGCTGTGATTCGTGAGACTTGCTCCTTGTGAGGGTTGGAAAGTTAGGTAGCAGCTGAAAAACCTTCCGGCAAGGGGGAGGAGGAGTCCGTGGAGGCTTCAACTTATGTCGCCTCTTGGTTTGAGGAGTGGTTGGTGGAGTGATGGTGATGCTGTGAGGAGTCCTTGGCGTTAACCTTCCGCTGTGCGCGGGGAACGCAAAAGGGTCCAGGAGGTTTTCTGCATAGATAGAAGGTCCATAACTGGAGGCAAGCGGGTCCGCAGGCGGGACTGTAGATACTGACACGGAGCGCGCCTGCTGGCTGCCGCCCTTGGGAAGGTGTAGTGCGGCGGGGGTCCGTGCAGAGGAGCAGGGGGATTCCGTCGCGTTCGCAGAGGTGCTCTCTCGGCGTGCCTCAGAAAGGTTCACCAGCACATCATCTCTTAACTCCCCACCTGTTCACCAGCCGTAGCCATGTTAGTGATTGATTACAGAGAAAAGCCAATGTATACACGCATACCCCTCCACGCTGCTTTGGGCTGTAGGCTGGGTTTCCCCTGCTTTGCACCTAGCCAAGCCTAGTTTCTCCTCCCCAACACCCATCTGAGGTAAAGACACCAGGTAAAGTAACCTTCAGAACAAGAATGGCAGGAACTACCCTTCTTCCCTGGCTGCAGCTATGTAGCTCAAAAGCTAAAATCAGGTCCTGCGTTCTGAGAGGGGCTGAGTTTTAACAGATTGCGGCCCTAGGGAAGAACTGGGGTACACATACCTGCAGCAAACAGGCACCCACATCCCGCTGCGAGCCTGGGCGGACTTGGTGCCAGGCTGCTTAGACAAATCTGTACATCCAGCCTCTCACCTGTCTGCTTTCAGACTGGTCTTCGGTAACAAGAGGAAACTATTTTCTGTTAGCCACCAGAACTGCTCAATACCACTCAAACCGAGAAAGGGCACTGAGTGCCCAGAGCTCACCTGACCCAGAGCACCGGGCACTGCTCTTCAGCTACAGAGCTGCTGTGTGTGTTCAGCCTGTACTAGCTAGAGCTGCACCAGGGACAGACAGCTGGACAAGAGGGAACCACCACATCCTGCTGGGCCGCTGGTGCAGCCCTGCACTGCCTTCTCCAGTGCCTAGCACTGTGGTTCAGAATGGTCCAGAACAGCTTGCAGGCCAATTCTGGGTATAAATGGGGCGAAAGAAAAGTGCAAACACCTGCAGGCAGCAAAGCAAGAAGGCACAGATCATTGGGATAATTTCAGAAGCTTAATTCATCAGGATAACTCTGTCTTAATTTCAAGTATGTCCCTAATGACCTAAATCAGAGCTCCAGGCCCTGGTGTCCTGTTGACCAGTCAGTGGTTGAAAAGACATGATATTCCTGGATTTAAAAAAATATCATTTCTTTGTAACAAGTGAATGCCGTGACTTCTGAACAATGGCTGGTTTTGCCACAGTATGGATGGAAAATATTTGACAATCCAGGACAAGAAAGATTAGACAAACGGAAACATGAAACTGAGCTGTTTGCTGACTTTTCCATGAACTAATCTTTGTGATTTGCAAATGGTATGGAGTGTCATAATACCAACAGGAAACATCACCTTTCAATGACAGATTGATAACTGCTACAAAGAAAGATCTGGTGCACGTTAGCACCAGCATGCTGTCAGAACCACTCTCGGGCAAACAGATTTTACAATGCCTTTGAAAGCAGCCTGGGGAGGGTGACGGGAAGATGGTGAAACAGCACTCTGGGAATCTTGAGTCTGACTGATCTTAAATAACTTGGTTGGATCTATTTGCATGCTGAACAAACACATTTCTAATTACACAGTACCTTTCTTTCCATAATTTCAGGGTAAATCAGGGTTCTTGCTAGCTCTTGAATCTGCTCTTGGAATGTGGCTACTGATTCTGTCAATGTTAGCAGTCCAAGAAAGACAGCAGGAGGCAAGCAGTTCTAAAGAGAAGTGAAGCTACGCAGTGATAAGGGGCTGTCAGAGCAATGTTCTTCTCTTCCAAAGCATTGAGCTGAACAATACTCAGGCTTCTGAGCAAAGAAACGCCAAACAGAATGACACCTTCTCTCTGAGCTAGCAGTATTTGAGGAGAGGATTGCCTACAAGAAAGCTGGCTGTATTCGTTAGGTCAAGGATATGTGTGCTGAATGATGGAGGATAATTGGAGCACTAGACACAACAACAGAGAGGGAATAAGGATGTAGTTTGAGTAAGAGAGGATATTTCTACATCCATTTATTTCCATTTAGTTATTTATTTGACATGCTGTCAAAACCAAATCCAATCCATAGCTCTAGATGCGTCTGATCACTGCAACTTCATGTACATCCAAGAGCTAAAACCTGATCCTGGGTTACAGGATATACCCACAGACATTCTCTAGAGGATTTTGCAGATTGCCTCATATGAAGAGGAGCAGGATTGTTGAGAAACTAATTCCACAGAACAATAAGGCAGGCTGTACCTGATTCAGTCGCCTTCCGTAAGCAGCTGAGTGCCCCATTGAGTCTGGAGCACTCCTCGTCTCTGGCACCACATCTCTTCATTGTTTCTTTCACCTTTGACTCATTCATTTCTAGTAAGGCATCTAAGGTTAGCTCCTCTGGTATTCTCTGCAGAAAAATAAGATGATACACATTTTTTAAAAATATATTTAAAAATAAGACTGTCACTTGTTAATCTGATGTACTTTAAATAGTGCCACTGTCTCGGTGCCCGGTCTGACTCAGGATTTACTCATTTGGTAGTACATCTCTCAAGGATCACTGGGTCAGTAAGGACCATGCAGCAGGTCTCAGCAGCGCTCAGCAGCTGCTCTCTCTTCCCTGCACCCTGAGAAACAGGCATATGAGTGTGCTCTGTACCACCAGGATGTTATGGCTGTTTTCTGATATTTAAATTAGGATTAGAGGTGACTGAAATATTCTTCTCCCCCTGTGGAAAGTTTTCACTCAGTATTTTTTTTGAAAAGCTACTAAAGCAAGCTTAACTTTTTCATTAAAAACAGCAGCCAGAAGCTAACCAGGCCTAAAACCTGAAAAAACGTCCGATAAAGATGTTTGGCTTTTCAGTAGGGAAGTGTAAAGTAAGAGCCGTGAGGAAGATTACTTCTTTTGTTAAACGAAAATAAATGTTTTGACAGAGATAGTGACCTCCTCCTCAAGCAATTTTTCCTTCATTAGAGAACCAGCCGTACCCGTATCTTGCTTGGGAAGGTATTTGTGCAGAACTCTTGGTACGTCTTAATACACCAAAGGCCCCAAAGTGATAAGGTTAAGATCAGGCAGCCACAAAAGATACAAGAGACTGGAAAGCATGAAATGATCTGGTATTTCCTGACACAGAACTGCACTGCCGCCTCTCTCCTCCCCCATTCAAATGTTTCCAGTGTAAGGCTGCAGCAATTGTGGTTAATAAACAAAACCAGGATATTTAGCCCAGATACCCAGGAATTTCCCTGAAAGTTTTGCCTAAACAAACCTCACTGCTGCCTGCTCTCACAAATTTCACAATATTTGGCCTCCTTCCTAGAGTTTCAACTCCTGGCATCGAGCTATATAAAAGGGTTTCAACTTTTATTTGAGGGGGAGACTCAGAAGTGTGTCTCACTGTTTGGAGAAACAAAAAGCTTGAAATCCTTTATATTCTTAAACCCCGCTTCCGACTAAAAAGCAAATTTGAATGTTGCTGAATGTCCTTTACCAATCACATCTTTCGTCATCCAGACTCACGCCTTTGAGGTCTGATGCATGACTTTTGATTGTGACTGTGACAGTGCTAGAAACAGCCCCAGCCCTTGCAGCTTTGTAGGTGGTAACACAAGGAGTCATCACACAGTTTCCATTTTTAGTAAGTGTTGCACGGAGCAAAGAAAAGGAATAAATTAAGAAGGGGCAGAAATCTAAGAAATGCATCCTGCATCTTCTGTCACATGCCCTGAACCGGGTGAGACACCAGACACAGCTGACTCAAGGAGGGGCCGAGAATTTAAATGAGCAGTAAGCACAAAGCTGGTCCGTAACAGAGCCAGAGTTCAATGAAGTTTGGGTAAATTTTCTTTTTCTTCTGCAATTGATATTAGCAGAATAAAAACCCCAGGGGTTCAGATCACCCGAGTTGAAACTGGAATGGGTTCCCACAAGTCACGTACTCCAGCATGAAGCCAGTACAGGTTTGCTCACAGCGGTCCCCAGCCAAACTGGGCTGGTAACAGGATTAAACCAAGTCCTCCTTACAGTTTGCTATTTCCCCTGCACCCCCTGAATTCCTCTCCCCTGCACGCAGACGAGCGGCTCACAGAAGCATCTTTGTTCAGCCGCTATCACAAGGGCGGTTCTGCGATGCAGGACATCAGCCTCGCAGTGACACCAGCAGCTCTAAAAGGGACAGTGACCAGGGGCAAACAGCCACAGAGCAAGTTTTAACATAATACACAAGAAAGTTTCCTACACCACCCCGGGTGCCCCTCTGCTCTGCAGCATGGCACGTAATGCTTCCTCGGAAAGCATAAGGGAAGGCCAATGTCTCTGTACAAAAACATTTATCCCATTTCATGCTTTTACAGGGTCTTAGAGTAAGCGGGATTACAGCGATGTCATTCTTGAATTATCTTGAAACATTTCCTCACCGCCACCACTCCCCACTAGGAAAACAGCCTAGATTACGTAGCCGCTGTTTCGAGCGGCAGCGTCATTCCAGATCCCAGCATAAGCTACCAAGTCACGCCACCCAGTATCACCTCTCTTCCCTATCCTCCGCACGACACAAATGTAACCAGTAACTTATTAGAGCTATTAGTAAGTCAATCAGTAAAGTGGAAGGGACAGATTTCCTCGGGAAAGCAAAGCTTTTCCACCACAGCCAGTTCCATAGCCCAGGCTTCAGATGCCCAGCACAAGCAGCTGAGATGCGGGGCCGGGGGGGGACGGGACTGGCTGCAGCACCGTTGGGGATCTGGCTTCTCCAACGCCTGCCCTGTGACCAGGTCCAGAGTGGACAAGCACCGCTGATCTGCAGCGTTAACACTCGGGGTAGTGACTGACTCGAGCAGCACACAACATTTGGGCTGGCAGAAATGCTGCTGAGCCACAATGCTTCGTAAAAGTGTGGCATCAGTACTGGAAAAGGTTCTCTCTGCCCAATTTAGAGATCACAGGGAAGTCAGGAAAGCAAATCCCAATAGAATAATAAAAAACAAAAACGAAACCACAGAGGTTAGAAAAAAGGAGGAAATCAGCCTGCTCTGCAAGCCCGTGTCCAAGCAGCCAGGATGCAGTCAAGTTCTCTTCTGTCTGTTCTCCTGTTAAAGGAGGGCAAAGCACGGCACTTACCTAGGGCAGGTGCCACCACACCTTTGACATGAGCCTTGTCCCTGTACAGTTAGTCTTCAGGGGAGCAAGAAAGTGGTTCTTAGACCTTTGTACTGAAAAAAACTGAGTATGCAATGAGTGTGTGCTTCAATTTGTATCGATAAGGGGGAACTGATATTTTCACTTCCCCCATCCTGGGTCTCTTGGTTGTGCCAGTACAGACAAGGTTAACTGGGGAACTCCTGGGGATGAGGAATGGCATCTGGGCCCAGCTCCGGGTTGTAAGAGCACACACACGCACTGCTCCCAAGGCACAGCTCACAAGCACAGAGTTCTTGGGCTCACAACCAGTACAGATGCCTGAGGATGGCAGGGATGGGGCACTGCAGTCCCCCTCTCATTCCCAGAGGGGAGCACAGCCGGGCATTTGATGGCACAGAGAACTCAGCTGTCAGTCCCCCAGCTGACTGGTTTCCCCTCCTTAGGCAAGTCTGTGCTCTGCAACCCGCTGTGTGGCCTGCCCTGAAGAGCTGTACTGGTTCCCACAAGGCACAGCGGAGCAGCACAGGGCAGCCCCAGCTCTTCCCTGCGGACTTTGCCGTGCATCCCTTGCACAGTCCCGCAGACGTGCGCCCTGAGAAAGGGTCCAGCCTGCTGCTAGCCTGCCCCCTTCCTGGGCCTGCATGCAAAGTCCAAGCTACTCTTTTTGCTCAATAGTTTAATTTTAGAAAGACAGAATAGCAAGTTGTAGGAAAGTATAAGTACAGAAAAGGAGATTATATTTAAACAATCCTAACGACCTTGAGCTGGGAGAGCTCAGACTTTCTGAACCTGCTGCCAGACCCCATGACACGCGACAAAAGAAATAAGCCTTAAAAGGGGGAGGGAGGGGAAGTAAGAGGCTTTCTTTAAACAGCCACTCATGTGCTGCACGTATGTGCTGGCTTAATATAAAACTCGTCAACCTGATCCCTATAAGATTGACCTGCTATGATTTATCTCTGTGCTAGCCCGCCTGCCAATGTGATAATGATGAGGGTCACTAGCTCAAGACGGCTCTTGGAACAGGTTCCATTGGTGCTGATGCTCTGGCTTAGCTGTTGAGTTGCGGGGAGAGTGTCCCCTGCAAAGGGCCCTGACAGCGTCCATCTCAGAGGAGCACGTGGTGGGCTCCAACCCCCTCAAGTGCAAGGGCCATTCTGGGCCCTTGAAAAGGGTTACTCCCAATCCTCAGTGGTGCTGGTGAGAAATGTGGGTCCAACAGACCTCTCTTTATCTGCTTCTTCATGGGTGCTGTGGCTTTAAAGAAATACAGCTTTAAAAAAACGCAGCTTAAAGGCTCACAGTAGGGCCAAGCTAAGTACCATCTCCCTGGGTGCACCTTGCCGTGACTACGGAATGACAGGGGAACCTGCGAGGTATTCAGATACTACTCTAACGATAAGGTCACAGTGAAGAAAAAAAAAAAAAAAGCAGGAGACAGAACCTGCTTTCAATCTTTCAGCACTTCAAAACTGCCAGCAAAATCTAAAGCCTTCCTCACCGCACACTGCTCAGCAGAAGTGATGCTGAAAAGCCCAAACCAGGCAATTATTCATCTCTATAACAGTAAGAGGACTTTTCTACAAAGCTCTCCTGCTTATCAGACATACTGACTGTGCACTTCATGGTACGCGTGTTTAAAAGAGAGAAAAGTAAATCACAGTGTATCCAAGAAGCCATCCAAAGGTTAGTCTCAATTAGTCAGGGTGAAGAGTTCACAATAATGTAAGGTCTTTAATCTTGTCTGGTGTCCAACTTAAATCCCTGAAACATGGCAAAAATGCTGGTACCTAACACAGGGGCAGGTTATTTTTGGTAAAGATTCCTCCCTGCAGATAAGCCTATGGAGCTAATGCTGCTGCTAGCACTCTGCAAAATCAGCCTGACCTGCTCCTCAACCTGGTAGACATGGCTCTTCCTTCAAAGCCGGACAGTTGTCAAGGCCCCAAATGCCTCCTCTTAAATCAACACATTCCCTCACCAGTCATCCTCCCGTAGAGCAGCAGATGCTCGAAGAGAAAGCCCATTACATAATGTGCTTAAATTCCCACTGATAGCTCTAAGTAAAGCACGTACGGATGCTCTTAGGAACATCTTGTGCCTGCTAGTTGTTATTTTGCTCTGGTTTTCTGGTGTCCAGTGAAGAAGGTACTGAGAAATCATTGTGTTATTACATTTCTGGAGATGTTATGGGCATTCAGGAAAGCCTCTCACATGAGATTTCAAGCTTGCGTTAAGCTGTGAGCACACACAGGCTAGGGTTTCACCTAACATCTCCCTCTGCACTGTTTCACCTCTCACACAACAGGCAGGGTGCAGAGTTGCTGACAGGCTCAGGGCTTTCCCATTCGGTTTGCTCGTTGTGGACAGGATAGCTGCTGTCACCTACTTTTCTGGGGGAAGACAGATGCAGCGGTTGCAGTATTTCACTGCACATCCCGAGGGACAGCGGGAGCCTCGTGCTGACCTCGTGCCATGAGCCGTTCACAGTGAACAAGGCTGCGAGGGGCACCTGTCCCCCCCGGCAGGGAAGGGAACCCTGGCAGTAGCAGAAGATATTTTCCAAGAGCTGTTTACTCTGGGGAGGGCCTTCAGCTGGAAAGTGGCAGTGGAGTTTTAGGTCCAGGAAGCCTGCGGGACAGAGTTCATTTGCATACACACAATTAGCACATTCAGGATCTCTATCTAGCAGTCCAGTCAGAGCTTCTGCTGCCAGACCCATGGAAATCCCCAGCAAAGAGCCAAAGTGCTCATAGTCTGTTCCCGTAGATACGCTGACAGAAAAAGATGAGAGGATACAGCTGTGGAAACCCGATAGGCTCAGCCTCTTCTATTGCCCCAACCAAAGTGAGGATGCACACACGTACACCCCATGCTTTTCCTCCAGCTGGTCACCACCATCTGCTACAAGCCAGATCACAGTCCCAGCAAGTGTAGCCCTCTGCCTTGGTCCCGTAGGATCAGCCCTACACCAGTGCCTCATCCTCTGCGGATTTTCACAGGGGCAGCAGGAGACACCTAACAGACAATTCCTACCCCAGGCACGAGCCTTTCCTGCTCCTCTCCCCAGCGTGCCAAGCGCTGCCCCTGGCTTCCTCAGGAACCACTCTGCACTACTTCCAAGACAGCAGGTCTTTGGCGTAAATGCTAAATGGGGAACGAGACAAGTTTCACAAGCAAACAGGAGATATTACAAAAAAAATACATACATTGGGAGTCGAATACCTTCCCCAAATGCAACAGCCACAAAGCAGACCCAGCCACAGTACTGCTTCATCTGCCCCCACGCAGAGTCTCCTGGTGGCAGAGCTCTGCTTACAGCCAGCGATCACTGGGGCAGGATCTGCCCCTCCCTGTGCGTGACAGTTATCTGCTCTAAAAACAGCTTTCCAAACTTGATTGACTGGAACCCCTGCTACACGGTGAGCAGGGCTGGTTCAGACACGTTTCAGATGATGATAAGGAGATGACTCTGTTCTGAAGTTACTTTTTAAGATGGTGACAAGTTTTATGTGGGAACAAATCTAATAGTGGCGTTTCTGGGAAGAACAACAGTAAAGACAGAGAGGACTTTTTTCTGTGCTAAAGGAAATAAAACAATAGAGATTTTTTAATCCTTTTTTTTCTGGTAGACAATCCCCAAGCCCAGAACCCAGTAAGAAGCTCTGCAAGAGACTTTTTCATCAGGCTAACAGTGCACACAGTGCTCTGTTCATCCTCCTTCCCTCCCGGTCCCTCCTCAATTCTTGACCCCAGCTCTCAAGGGGAGCAGGACAATCCAGATCAGTGCATTTTTCTAGGTCCACTTCCAGAGCAACTTTTACCCACTGGAGACCACAACATAGCTTAAATACATCTTCTGTCTGTATGGTTCCTTGTCCTTTCCTAGTTCTCAGTTCAAGTATCTCTTTTTCCAGCTTCAATCCACCTTATTTAACCACTTACGCATCATTTATGGTATTAAACGACATGTCCACAGTGCTAGTCAATCTCTAGGACTCCTAGAAAAAACAAGGACTCCAGCATTTCCTAGAAAAATACTTGAAAAGTTACAGAACAATACCAGCCCAGCTCCAAACCAGAGCCTGCTCCACACTAGCCACCACTTTCTATGATAAAAATCTGTCTGGCAACCAATTAGAGGAACAATAACAAAGAAACAGCAATAGCACAAGTTGGGGTGCACAACTTGGGGTAGAGGTTCAAAGTTTTCATACCCCTCAGAACTGTGTATTCCCAGGGAGCAAACAGGATCACAAACTCGAAGCTTGTATTCATCACCTACCTCCAAGTCTGCTAGGTCCACACGGAACAGCCCTTTCACTCCGCGCAGCACGACTGGCTGACTGTTATCCATGTTCACGGGAGTTTTAGCTGTTGCCCAGCGCCATAAACAGTGCATTGTTATTACTGTAATCTCTTTCAGAACTAAAGGATTTTACAAGCAGTCATTATTCTTGTGTTAAATATAGGTTTTCAAAGAAAAAAAGGAGCCCGACAACAAGACAGCAATTATAACAGCAAGAGCTTTCAAGCTTCACAATGTCTAGAGCAAGTCACTGAGCAAAAATAGTCTTCACTCTGGACTAGAGGAGTCAGCAGATATTCTAAATTAGAGCCGGTGCTCTATTTATGACAGGAGAGCCTGGGAGCTTCTGTGCTTCCCGGCATGGCAGCTTTATTTGGGAGAGGACTGAGGGGGAGAGAGGGGAGGGGAAGAGAGAGAGAGAGAAAAAAGAGCATTGTTTCTCCAACCGCTGAGCTAAAAAACTGCTTGCAATTAGGCTGGTTTTCAAAGGTGTTATGTCACAGATTAGCACAGTCTCGAAATACTCCCTCCAGCAACACTGGAAATGCAAAAGGAACCAGAACCATTAAAAAAAACCAAACCCACGAGCAAGCAGTGGGCCACAGGAGAGCCCTTCACCTGCACACGCCTCCTGCATCGTACCTGCTGGTTCTGTTTAGACCTCAGAGGTGGCCAGGGCAGGGCTGTGTTGCAGCTGCTCTCCTTGCATTAAGGAAGCCGGTATGACTGTCTCAGTTTTACAGCGAGCTAACAGTATCTCAGAGGTGGGAAGTCACTCCGCAGTGTATCTTGTATAGCAGCCACAGAACCAGGTACGGGACTCAAGTGTCCCCGTTTTCATTTCATCTGACCTACTCAGGCACCTCTTCAAAGGCTCCCTAACCACCTCCCTCCCCAGTCACGTCACAGGCAGTGGGCTTAAAACTAAGGGAAACCATTATGTATTTCTTAATAACTAACCTATTAAAGCTCCTTCTGTCAGTGATTTCCATTTTGAAAGCATTCAGCTGAATTGCGGTTCACATGCTGCATAAAATCCCAGCAACAGCAGGACAGATCCCACAATACCTGTAACGTTTCTGAAAGACAACTCATCACAGGCAAACATCTCCCCTGCACTGTCCGCTGATGTCCCTGCCACCAACACCAACACTGGCCGCACTGCTATCTTCTAAGCAGTGAAATACCAGGACCAAAAAAAAAAAAATTCACAGCAAGAACAGAGCAAGTGGTTTATTAGCCTCGCTATTTCCATTTCCCCCAGATTACAGCCTGTTCCAGCATGCCTACTCAAAAATAATTTTAATGACCCCATGGGTGTTGCAGGTCTCCTGTCCAGCTACTGTAAATGCTACAGAAGCTGTCTGCAGCTGCATAAAGTGAATGCAGAACTTTTAAAAAATAACCAAACTTTTGGAATCACAGAGGGATGTAAAAGCTTTGTACACCTCTTGTATTTCTGTCCCAGAGAACAGAAATACAATGGTCACTGCTTGGGAGAGGATAGCAAGAGAGCACAAATAAATGAACAGTTGGAATATGTTCTCTTCCTGCCTTAGACCAAAACCAAATTAGTTCACCCTTTTTAGTGACCACACAAACGAAGGACAGTCTCAGCACTGTTTGCTCCCTGAATTAGCAGGATGTGGCCGATTTGAACTGTCCACCTTGCTCCCCTTTCTTCCACCCCTCCTCTCTACCTCTTCCCTTCCCCCAGTTCTGCAGGCATCACAAAGGATTTGAAAAAGAGCTACAAAGACATTCTTTCAGGCTCAGGCAATTCCAGTAACCTTAGAAACCAACAATAGTTGTGAGTCTGGCAGTTTGGCCACAGCCACAGGCTGCTTTTCGGTTCTCATTGTCACTGCTGCACCTTCAGCTCTGCTACCCAAAATCTCACTGGGCTGGAAGGCAACACACACTATCACATTCAAAACAAATAGTAGTAAATAAAAGGAACAACTGAGTCCTGAACTCATCCTATTTTTCCAGAGTCTGGTCAGTTACATCAGGAGCAAGCTGGAATAACTTCCGTGAAAATTCACTGAATTTTTCACTCAGGCAGATCTCTACTGAAGTCAAAGAAAATTTTTGCTTGTGTAAGGATCAAAGGAAGCTGAACGAGAACACTGTGATCTGGCCTGCAGAGCCAAAAATGGGAAAAAGAATGGAAAAAGCCTTTTCTGCTTTGCTTAGCCATCAGTGGACTGAGCTCTACTTACATTGCCATTAACGTTAGGCTGAACTAAACTGTCCCCAGTACAGAACAGTATCAATCGGTATCAATTTGAACCAGACACTTTACTCAGGGGAGGGTGTGTATAAAATTAAACATGCTCTCCTGTTTCTGAGCAAAGACTCCTACCCCGTCAAAATCCACCTGCCCATTACTGGGTTGCAGTCCACTGGATTTTGTAGTCTGAGTGCTGTGTCAGGCTACCCAGTTTCAAAACCATCAGTCTGGGACAAACTTGCAAGCTCTGACCCCTTTTGCTGGTCTAAGTTTAGAGGGACACGGTGCTATTGGCTATTTTTGGATCTTCACTAATTTATAATTGTGGCATGTATGATTTTAGAAATAGAAAACTCTAGGCTGTAATAGCATTTTTGTCTGTTTGTTGGATATGTTGTGTGCACAAAGTTGTAATTCTTGGTCCTTTTAGGCTAGCAGCGGACACAGAATATAGCATGGTACAGTGGTAGTGTCTTCTAAGAGTTGGTAAGTGATTAAGTTGTGGCGTCATTCTCAGACCTAGCAGGCAGAAGGAGAGGAGGTCCTGGGGACGCAGGACCTTTGTCTCACACTGAGCCATAGGTGTGAGGAGTTGCTTCAAATGTTATTACAAGAAGGGAGGAGGATAAAAGGAAGGGAGTGTTTCAGCACCCCTTCCACCAGAGTCCCTCTGTGTACCCACACACTCCCACCTTCTCTGAAAGTAAGTTCAGAAAACTAACTTAAACCCAGCAGGCAGCTGGGAACGTCTTGAAAGGGTGGGAAGGTTCTGTGCCGAGGGTTGTCTTCACCTTACCTGTACAACTTCTTTCCTCACGTTGACAATGTCTAACCAGTCGTTGAATCTTGGGTAGCTGTTGAGCTCTGCCGTCCTGTCGTTCAGGGGCACGCTCAGCTTGCACTGCCGTTGTCTGTGGATGTAGTCAATCAGCTTCACCTGTTGGGATCCAGAAAGTACACAGTTAAGTTCCTTCGGATGTGTTGTCGTCTTCCAGGGCAATGTTTGTACCGTACCTCGCCAAAGGGGATGCTGGTTTGTGAGTGGGGCTCTTTCATGACATAAAATGACATACTCTTACAAGCACTCGGGGAAATTCATACAGGGAAGCACTTCCCTCACACCGAGCATCTCAACACTTCAACTTTTCAGACAGCTGGACTCTGCAGGGCCCATCCCTGCAGGATTCTTCTCTAAACCCATCTCCACAAAAGCACTCTGCAGAAGCTGGGTGTCATGTCAAATATGTCCAAACCATTTGAAACAATTAATTGCATTCAGTTTGACGGCACTGCACATGTCCATGCAACCTCATTCTGGATGCTGTGGGTATCGCTGGTCTAACCTACAGCACCATCTGCCCTCTCGCCCGCTGCTCCCCACGTTTGTTATGTTCTCTCACATCTGGCCTTCATTTGGGTTAGAAGATCAGAGAGGCAGGAATAGCCAGCTACCCAATGACTGAGGCCCATTATCTGATGGGCATTTTGATTACAAAATCAACATTAAAAATAATGATCTTAAAAGAACAAAATTTCAGGCAATTGTACATCTTCTATTCTATTCTAAAGTTTTATCCCAAAGCTTTTATCACATCACCATCTCCTGCCAAATGCGCTACACAGAAACCTTCACTTCAGGCACAGAAAAATGAAACGACAAGAAGGAATACTATCTGTGCCTTATGTTTGCTTATCAAAAAGAAAATACTCTCAAAAGATTTCTTATTATGTCACACATTCCCATGGGGCAGACTTAAGCTTCCAAACCTTCCTACCAAAACAATGCCTCAAAGGCAAGTTAGCTGATCCGTGGTTTATAAACCAAAACATGTTCTTAGTCAACAAATTGTAGCATTTGGGACATGATTAGACTACAAATGAAAAAAACAAATACAGATTCTTTTGGCCACTATAATGCCTCTGAGATATTTCCACGCGAACGGAAGAAGCGTATGGATCGCTTGCACTGTAGCTGCAGCTGAAGCCCATGGAAGCCAAGAGGCAGCAGCAGCCCCCATCCAAAACACTCCACTGATGTTTCTTGGAGGTTGGCTGCACCCCAGCAGCAGAACCACCAGTTCTGTGTAACGAAGAAAGCCAGCAGCTGTTGGTAAGGCATTTCTCGCTTGTGCTTTCCTGTGAAGTCAGCTGAGGGTTTTGTTTTATGAGCAATCTGACTCCTCACAACTATCAGGTGTAACAAGAAGATTGTCTCTCGCCACACTTCTGAATTCAGACAGCAGTGCCATGGTTTGAGATTTATCAAAAAGTGGGTTAACACAAACAAAAGCGATTCAAACTCTACTCAATGAATACAGAAACGCAAAGCAGTGCCACTCTTAGGAGAGGCAGTTGTGCAATAAAAGAACTGCCGTGTCCTAGAAGACTCAGGCAGAAGGAGAGGAGGTCCTGGGGACGCAGGACACTTTGCATTTCCACTCTGACCGCCCAGCTGAAACCAGAGGAACCTTGTAACCATAATTTCCTAACGCAGCTTGGTAGCATGAGACCTAAAAGAAAGTACCTTGGAAATCCCACTCAGTCGTTCTCAGCCTCAGTACCTCTTTTATAAGAAGGAGATGGCAGCACTTTGTTTCTTCCACCCTTTGTCTGCTTTCTCCAGCCAGACCTGCTGCTGCGGAGCAGCGCAGGGCAGACCCTGCAGGCAGGCACGGTTCTGCCGAAGCCAGCTGGGCTCCGCAGGCGCTGGCGATGAGCTCGGCAGAGGCCACGTTCCCGTGCCTGTACTCTGCGCCAACTAGAGACGAGTCAGCTCGCTCCCTCAGTGTCCTGACATATGCTCGGGTGACTATGCGGCTTCACACGCTGCTGCAGCTCGCTCTGCCTGTACCCGTACCCTTGAACATGCTGTCAGCTGCACAGTGTACCTTCGGTTGTACACACCCCTGAATTCAGATGTCTCTGGAGTGTGTGTGCTCTGTTCCTTCGGAGTTAGCTCAGCGCAGGCAAGGGGGACATATGACATCATTGGCTGCCTTAGCCATGACCTTCTGCTTTCTCACTGTCACACGTATTTTCCCATAACAGCCCATCCAACGAGCCCTCTCATGCACAGTCAGCTCAGAAATGAGCTTGGAGATGCCATTTCAAGTATTTTCCTGCTAAGTCCTTGGTTGAAATGTCTTCTGCTCCTCATTGTACTTTCTCCCCGCCTCATGGCTTGGCTGTGTGTCACACGCATTCTGACACAGCACAGCCAGCTGGCCCGCGTTAGATGCGGTGTGACGCTGCAGCTCTACCTCGCCGTTACAAATAACTCCGTGCACAGCTCGGGGGGCAACTCCCACGTTAGGGGGGTGAGCTGGAAACCCTGTCTCCTACAGTTAAAGCAGTTGTTCTACAGCTTAGACTGAATGCTATCATGGATCTTGACTGGGACTTTTATCTGTCCGAAAACTCCTTTTTAACCACAAAGACCTACATCCTCATCATTAGGGTTTCATCCCACTCAAGACACTTGGTTCTCACTGCCTCCAAATGTATCATGTTGGCATCCTGGCTTCTTCCCTCAACAGACATTAGGAAGGACGAGATCAGAAGGAGAAAGAGGGACTTTGCTGCAGGTAAAGACAGGAACAGGGTAGTCAAAGCCCTGACAGGAGAAATGAGGGGAATACATTTATTAGGTTAACAAGAACAAGAACAGAGTGAGAATGGAGGCCATAGGAACAAGGAAGAACGGGTATGAACAGAGGTGAAGGTCCTCTCCTAAGAGGCAGAAAGAAGAGGTTGCAGGAAGTTTGAGTACTACTCGATAGCCCCCAATATGCCAGAAGTACTACATTAATCAGAAACAGCTTCCCAGCTGGGCAATAGATATCTCATGGAAAGGGGAAGGAAGACAGAAATCACCCAAGCCTTCTCTTTTCTGGAGGCGATTCCAAGCAAGATTCAGTGACGATATGCACTTTGATATACAAACTGCAACCACAAAATCCAGCCACAGGCAAACAAGTCAGCTGCGCGCCTGTAAACCGCAGAATGTAGAGTTCCCAGGGTACTGTGGTATGTTACTGCTTCTTGCTCCAGGTCACCTCACCCCTTCCCCATTCCTGGGCATACCTCAAGGCTGCTGAGCACCCAGGGAAAGAAGCAAGATTGTTTGCAAAGTGATTTTGAAACTGGTCCAGCCAGCCGTGACAGGTCTAGGTGTAAAAGTAGCAGCTGGGCTCCTCAGCCTGATTGTAATCTGTTATTTTAGTGTAGGGGCTCCCATCAGGCAAGATTTATTTCCCTGGAAGAAGGATGAGACATCAGCATACTGTCTAAAGCTAGAGCTCCACACTTAGTTATATGTAATAATAATTATATGCAAATGCCTTAAAAGTAGCACATGCCCCACTATTAAAGCAGGGAACTGCAAGCACTGAAAGTAGAGAGAAAAGGTGTGGGAATCTGTTCCAAAAACCACAGTGGAAGGCAAGATGGACTAAGCATCTGTTTATAAACTAAAAATCACAAATTAAGCAAAAGAAATTATACAAAAAAAGTATAGCCCCACATTACCGTGTTACAGTCTGCAGTATCAGGAGGACAGTATGCTGCTTTGAGGGAGGATGTTCTTGAGGTACAGTCACTGCACTTGCATTCCCCACAAAAGCGCTCCTCACCAATTTCCATGGGACACCAGAAGCACCAGATTTAATAAGAGAATGGACCTCAGCTCCAAAGAGCTGCACTCCACTCCTAGCTCTGCCACTGGCCTGCTGTCTGACTGTGAGCAAGTTAAATAATCTGTCTTCTCTCCCATCCTGCATGTGGCTCTGCCTGCTTGTACTGCAGAAACTCCCTGGAGCGGGCACTTGTCTTCAACTATTTTCGTACTTCTTAAAAAAATATGGGTTCAAATATTTTCACTTGACAAATCTCATCCATAGCGTAAACTCCTAAAAGGATACTGCTGGAAGGTACGCTATGCAGCACAGATTTCAATGTCAAACTTTTCTTCTTCATTGCAATATAACAAAAATATGATTCTCAAACACGGAAAAGCAGTCTGACAGCACAGATCTGAGTATCTTGGGTTGCCAAGTCTGGTTTTCCCATGATAACTCCTTCGCATTTACTCTTCAAGACTACATTTGTTTTCCCCTAGTCCTATAAATAGTATATTTGCATTCTCTTCCCACCCTACGTGCACCATGCTTCTCCCCTAGGATGAATTTCATTTTGTTATTTCCTGCCCAGACTTCTAACTCAACTGCATGGTTTGGCTTTAATAGCTGAGCTGTTGCAAAACCCTTTTCTGAGAATATAATAAAACTTCTGGGTTCAGTGACGCACGTAAAAACCCACAAACACCATGCAGGTCTCCAACCACAAACTAGACAGAGATAAAGCCAATAGAAGCTATTCACTGCCTGCTTGCCAAACGGCACATCCGACTCATCACAAATGGCAACCCCCACAGCAGAAGCAGCGACACTCCAACTGCCGTGAACCCACAGAGACGGGAACGAACAAGAACAGAGACAGGATACAGAGCAGCTGGAGTGAATCGCTGTTTGCGGGGTGTGCGCCATGAGAGCCCTCCTTCTCTCTGTCTGCTGTCGCTGATGGCCAGGACACCCAGTTCTCACCTGCTCTAACTGCCCAGGTTGCTGGGTGTGCTCCTGGATGCATGTTTCTCTCCTCTTCAGGGCACTTTTAAATTCATATCCCTTTACAGCATATGTGAGAATCAGGCCCAAGATGTTTAGGAAAAAACTACCAAGCTTGTACTTTTTTTGTTTATTTATACAAAGTAAACAGCAGATCTCTTGAGATACAAGTTCGCCTGTACCAGTGACCTCCAGCCAACAGTTGGGAGTTTAAACGACTACGAACAAAAAGCAAACACACACAAGTTCTTCAGTTGCACTTGTGCAGATGTGGCACGGGACAGCAGTGGCATCTGTAGAACTAGTTCACTGACATCAGGAGTCCTTGGCAAGCAAGGAGATGCTACAAGCATGAGCTGGAAGAATTCGTATTCAAACTGCAGCCCAAATATTTCTGACCTCTGGCTAACTGATCAAAAATCACATTCTAACTTAATTTGTCAGAATGTTCCTAGTTATGGTTCCTACCCAGAGAAATTGAGTTTCACGCATTTGGGGGTAAACTGTCTCTCACCTTCTTGTTGATTAGGTTTTATTCATGTTTAGAAGAGCAGCATCTTATTCCAGAAGTCATTAACAGGCAAGCACGTTAAACCTGTCACGGCTTTTGCACTTGGCCAAAACCCAATCAGCCTGAATCCATCGCAATGGGTCCGAACAAACAGGGAGAAAGGAGCAGAGGACAGAAGAGTTGGTATTTTCCGAAGTCTTCCCTAGCTTATTCTCATGCTTTCAAACCATACATCTTAGAGTACCCTATATAAGCACAAAGAATAATTGTTGTCAATTCACAAAAAAAGGAAACCGAAGCACAGAATGGAAATTATACCTGAAACAACTTGGGGATAGCCAGAGAGAGGGACTCCGCTAGGGACTCTGCTGTCCCGAAGTGCCAGCTGAAACGCCTTCACAATATCAACACTGAGACCAAGTTCGATTCAGTCACACATTTCACAACCAAATACCATGTTGTCACATTTTTACAAAACTTATAATATTCTGCTCGCTGATGCCTGTAACTTTTCTTGATGACTTGAAACATATGCAATGTTTAGAAGGGATTTTTTTGCAATACCCAAAACAAACAATTGTCATTATTTAATCAACAAACCAAGCACATGTTCTAAAGCAAATCATATTTCTCCTGGGACAGGAGATGAAATCTCATGGAGTCTGGCAGCACTTGAAAAGACGATAATAGGAGCTTACACCAATACTGCCAAGCCTACAACCACTTACTGCCTTGCAATTTAACAAGCTGGTGGCTGAAGTTTTGAAAGGATCAGATCAATGTATGACCCAGCTCTTACATGTGGCTAAGAGAAATGCAAATCATCTATCTTCCCTCAGACAGGAATTAATCGGGAAGGAACTCCTCTATTAACCTCCTGCCAAGAAGAGGGCCCAGAGGGCAAGGGTGTGCTCTCTGACAATAGCTGCTGTTCTAGCAGGACACTGCACCCGCTGGATCAGGATCGCACCCAGGGAGGGAGGTTCTGCATTTCTGCCTCCTGAAACAGAAGACAAAACTTCTGATCTCAGGGTTTATCTCCATGGGACACTGGGGAGAGCCGGATGAATCATTTTAAGGCATCCAGTGAAAGTGGATTCACATCACACCTTCAGCTGACTCTTATCTATTCTCCCCACTGCCATTATATAGAGAAAAACTAAGTCAGACCAAAAAAAAAATAAATCTCAACCAACCTGAGCGTGGAAGAGAACACAAAAAGGTCAGAATCTGACTTGCCAGATTTGTCTCTGAAGTCATGCTCAGCAACCATGTGAGAAACTGATAAAGATCTCAACAACCATTCAGAGACCAACAGCAATGCGAGTGTACTTCAGGACAGCTTTTTCAAAGTCAGATAAGTTAAAAAAGAAAAAAGGTGCAACTGAGTTGATCCATGCAAAGGGAAGAAATAGGATTTCATTTTTATAGAGCAAGCCATTCTGTATGCAAGGCTGCTTCCTTTGAGGTATTGAAAGCTGAAAGCTGGGGAAGAATCTGTGATCTGAACAAGAGCCCAGAAGGCCCCTGTGCAGATGGCCAGCACAATGAAACAACACATTCCTGACCTCACCGGTGCGAGGCACACACAGCGGCTCGCTCCTCGTACAGCCCAGCAATGAGGGTAGCTGTTTGGCACTCCTGAGATACGGCTGTCACTATCCACTCTGCCCCCGATTCCTGTTTTTGGAATGGCCCTAAGAGCAGAAACCTCCTTTCCTGGGTCCTGGAAAGATGATCACAACAGAGCCAGGAAGTCACCTGCATACTTCAGTACCAAACTGGTGGAAAGTAGCAAACACCAAAAGAGTAGAAATGCTGGTTGGTTTCTCCAGTTAGGACCGAAATGCAGCGATGCTAAGTGTTTCCTGAGCAGAACCTTCCCTGGTAGGGAGTAATCAAGGCACTCACCGTTTGTGAGCCTTAACAGTTCTCTGGGGCCAGAGGAGACCCAAAGAAATGCACCAGGACGAAGCGCCGGACCGGAGCAAATAAGGCCAAAGAATCATTACACAGAAATAGCGCTGAGGATTTCCTGGTCTGTCCCGCAGACTGTGCACGGAGCCAAGCGCAGACGGATGGTGGATCACAAGACATAGCTTCTAGTCTCAGCTCTGCCAGGGATCCGCAGTCACAGGGCAAGCCACTTGGTGCGCGCCCGCGAGGGCCGCTGTCCAGGCAACCATCCTAAACAGTTCTGATTCACAGTAACGGTCTGCAATATCCTTCAACTAACAATAAATCAACTGTCTTTGCAACTCCTGTCCGCCACACAACCCTGCACTGAGCTGCTCCTTCTGTGAACTTAAGCTTTAAGCAGCTGACTCATGTTGGTGCCCCCCGGCTCCTGGACTGTTATCATCTGATCACAGCATCACCAAGCAGCTACTGATGTCTCATGAAACTGTCATTCTCCCTCTGTGTTCAGAGGACTGGCTTGATGCATGTATACGTATAAAGATACCTTATAACAATGGGGACTGTTCCCTTTCCAGTGTAGGAGAACTAAACCAATGCCTGGTTTTGACTGGTTTAAAACCAAGTCTGCCTGGTGAAATGGAGAGAGCGGCTCTGTACCCTTTAACATGACATATGTTCATTTTGCAGTGAAAACTCATCCAAACCTGTTCATAGAACATTTCGTTCGACCACACAGAAAACCATCCTTCCCATCTGTGCTTTCATTAGGAACACTCAGATGATGCAGGATTCAGCTGGAGAGTCTTATAATCTCACAAACTTCAAAGCTACCTTCAATCCAGCACGGAAGGCAAGCATAAGAGCTGCACAGGAGCAAAATGCTCAACCCAAAATAAGAAAAGATGCAAAAGTCAAGGAGCAGTTCTAAAAACAGGTCATGAAAGATAACTTTCAGGTCCTCTGATCTAACCACTAGATCATGGCAGCATCGACTGCGATGGAGCTTCTAGAAAGCAGAGGACACCAGAACGATGCCAAGGATGGGAACAAGCGCCCTGGGGTACCACCCTGCAGGCTGCAGCATGCCACAGAGAGAGCTGTGCTGGCTCACACCGGCTGAGGGTCTGTGCATAGAGTTTCAATGCCAGCCTTACTTGCAGCAGCTTCTGCAGAACCTGGCTGTCTTGGCTCACTTGAGGACTTTTGGGGTTGCTTATAAAAGAAAAGGAAATAGTTTCTCAATGCATTGCTAAACAAAGCCTGCGAAACAGGACCCAGCACAAGCCAGCAGAAAAGTACAGACAAGGTATGCTCTGGGGGAGGGGGAAAAAAAGCCTTAGGAGAAATTAGTAAATAAAAGCACAGAGAGGTAGAGGAATAGGGAGAGATGGAACACCAGATGGATGGATTTTCCTTTGAACCTTCAGTCATGCCTGAGGCTGACACAATAGCCACTGCCCAAACACTGCAGTATGTTATTTCTGCTTTGTCAGATGATGCAGACAGCATCATTTCTGGGTCACTTGGAGGCCACGTACCACCCCTTTTCTCTCCCTTCCTTTTTTTTTCACAATCCCAGCAACTGAGAGCTGTAAACACTCAGTTAAGGCCTCACCAGCAAGTGAGGATGGAACTGCAAAACCAAGTGTTTCCCTGTGCCTGATAACACGATTCTCTGTAAAGATTTAATCCTAGGGAGACATCCGAGCCTAATGCAGCTGCAGGAACACTCCTCTGCTTAAATATCAAAGATTTCACACCCACTGCACAGTAAAAATGAAAGCCCTCCCCCTTTCTTTATAACCTGAGGACATGCAACTGCAACAGAATGATTGAGAGCACTCTGCAAGACTCAGAACTGTGCTTACCATTTGCTGAGCACAACCCTGCTGCTGCCACATCAGATCTGCAGCTCAGCCTCCTCTCAGCTCACACTTCTCTCCAGCACCCATCTAGCTCCCTTAGCTCTGCCATGCTTCATTAGGCTTAACTGTATCTCCATATGGAGCCCAGGAAGACCGATACTTCCACTTGCACAGAGCCTATACTGACGGATATCACGACTCCAACTGGCCTGTAGACCTGTTAAGGTTTCCCATCCACGCACTAAATTAGTGTGTGCCATTTAGCAGGCTTATGGATTTGCCCTGCTATGAAGAACACTGTCCAAGCACAGCAGGCCTCCTGCTATCACTCATTGATTCTTTCTGCGGGGCCCCAGATCCTGTATCTGTTCACATGCAACCAAGTCCCAGCCAGCTCAAACAGACTGGGTGAGCATCTGGAAGAGTATCACTGTCAGTCCAGAACCTGGTCCTCAACAACCAAGGCTTCACAAAGCCTAGTTCAACAGAGTCTTGGCCCTCAACCAAGGTCTTTAGCAATACGTTAACAAGCATCTGTAAGAAATGGACTAGGCAGAGCTCTGCATGCCTTTGGCAAGACAGCAACAGGGATCTCCTGAGATCCCTTCTAGGGATTCTGCATTGGCTGAGACACTGAGCTGCATTGTAATAGTGCTGAAAGAAATCCGGAGAGCCTCAAGAAATCAAAGACTTCCACCTCCCTGCCCCAAAGATCAGCCCTGAATAAATCTTTCTTGGCAGCTGGGAAAACCTAGGCTCAGATCTTTCCTGTCCTTCCTATTTCTTGTATGTTCCCAAGCAAACCACTGCAGACCAGATGCCCTGCAGACCGCGAGTTAGGAGCTTACATACTTTGATGGTTCCACATCTTTTGGTCTGAAAGGCTCACTTCCTGGTTAGTTTGAGCGAGCACAGTGCTACCCTACTGCACCGAGCTGGGGAAAAGGGAGGAGTTTAAGAGGTGCTCAGATCCTAACACAACACAGGCTTCTCAGATGAACAATTACTCGTCCAGCCTATCTGCTGTGGTCCATAAAGAGGTGAATGCAGGCAAAAGATAAAACTAATACTATGCTTCTCCCTGCAACTATAATCGTTCAGCGTCTTGACAAATCCATTGTATCTCTCCTCCCATAAAGAAAACAACTACCCCAAGTCCCCTGCTGGTTTGACAATGACTGCAGCCAGAAAGCAGCAAGTGACGGAGAAAGACTACAAGAGGTTCACAATCTGAAGAGGAAACACGAGGTCATGTTCTGAGGATACGGGTTGTATTACAACCTATGGATCCCTCCGTAAAATTCAAAACTCAAAATGCCTTTAAAGATAATATCTTCCATCATTTTTATTATTGCACTCATGATTCTCACGCATGGTAAAAGAACTCTCGAGTACGTTTGCTTGTATGGTGGGGATGGCGTGAATAAAGAAACCCGCGACCTGTGCACGTGTAAACTTGCAGCACAAATAAAGAAGTAGAGTTTGCAACAAAAAATATAAAGCCAGACATTTCCTTCAGCAAGGTCAGGAAGGGAATGACTAATTCTAGGTCCCCGTCATATTCTTGCACTTCCTTTTCCTCTTCATTGCAAGCCTCATCCTGCAAGGTACTGAGCACCCACAGCTCTCAGAGACAGTGAGGGACCAAGGGGCAACACCTTGCCTGTCCAGCCTGAAAGCTCTCCGTACTGTCTGAAGGAACTCGGAGGTCTCTGAAGGAAGAGAGCTCCTTTAATGAAGCAGTTCACCGCTCAGGGTGCTGTCCCTAATCCCAAAGTTCTTTTTCACATTTCTCTTCCCCTTGCCTTCCCTAACACCTCCCTTTTGTCTTACACATTGCTATTTCTGAAGCCTCAGTAAAATAAAATGCATTAACTAACCTCCTGTCTCTTCCATTCCCTCCGGTACTGGCTGAGGAATGAAACAGATTAACAGCTTGTTCTCTGCAGCACTTGGACTTATTAGCAGACTAAGGGAAGGAAACAAAACACAACAAAATCAAATCCTCTGCTCTTTTGATTCAATTATTTGAGCACTTCAAGAGTTCCACTGTCCCCTCCTCCCTCTGACACACACAGTTCCGCAAACTGCTGCTGGGCTGGACTTTGGGGAAGAGGTTTATACAGAAAAAGCTTAAATCTGTGTAGGAGCAGGTTGCATGTCTTAGAGCTGAAGACATTATGTCTCTGCACCCTGGGAAATCGAAGCTAAGAAACCTTATTCTGTGAAATGTTCCAAATTATTATCTTTCCACTAGAAAAAAATAATGAGTTATTTTGGCAAGGACTAGAGTCACATTTCTCTTTTCACAGACACTGCGTGAGAAAGCTGCCATGGCTCACTACTCACATTTTGTTTTTCCAAAAATCTCTTTGGGGCTCCGTCTTGCTGGTTAATGTTTCCCTGTAGCAACCACATGGGGTTTCAATCATTAGTTGAAGTTCAAATACAGTATTTAGAGGGGAGACACCTGAATCCAGATTTCCACCCCACAAAAGAACATCTTTTTCTTTGTGACTCTGAGACTTTCATCTAAACCATGTTGTGCCCACTTAGAAAGTGGAGGAAAAAATAGCTGCTGACCGAGTAATAGTTGTATGAGGAAAAATACCCAGGAGACCGATAAGCAACAATTGGCCATACAACAGACAGTGCTGCAACAGCTACTTGGCATCAGCCAACAGCCTGGAAAGGTTTTAATCAACACTTGAAAGATGATCACGCACACATACAAAGACAAGAAGCTCCAAGTTCAGCATCTTTAAGCCAGATACAATATCCATTACTTTTGTGAATGTCCACTGAAACTCTCTGTGCCTAGTCAGAGGAGAGGTGGGGCTTTCTGGTTGGTTTTGGTCTGTTTGTTTTTGTTTGTTTAAGAGAAGTGTATTGTCACAAACAGTTTGTCAAAACCAAGAGTTTCCCATAAAAGTGATTTAGGTAAGATTCTCCTTTTCAACGCATTCTGTGGAAACAAACCGGAGTTCTCAAAACATATCTTTCTAATAAAAATCTGCATTTTAAAATGCCTCACTTCTGCATTAAATGCATCATGAAAGGAAATGTGCCGGTTCGGGATCAAAATTTAAAAATTTTGCGTGTGTGTCCAAAAATTATTTTATGCGTAGTTTGTGAAAAATCTGAGCCTGCGTTTACTCCAGTTGGGGACTGGGAAAAGGCCTTTGGAACAGGAAATTCTCATATTTGCTCCCACTTCTACCCAGACCTCCTGATCACTCCAAGATTCAGAAAACCATCTCAGAGCATCGGCCTGTAGCAGGATTTCTAGAGTGATTTATATACTTGTTCTCCTTTGATCCACTTATCTGCTGAGCTTTGCAATTTTTTACATCTTTCACTTCTCATGCTATACTGTCCCCTTAGGAAACATTCTTCAAAATACTTCTTCATCACCCCTTTCACATTACATGTACTCAGTTATGTACCTTTTGTCTTAAAGTTTCTCCTCTGAACTTACTCTCTACTGAAGAATAAGTTCAGCAGCCTCTGGGGCTCAGGATTTCTGCTCAATCTCTTGCTCAGATGACTGCATCAGAGGAGGGACTCTGCTGAGTGACAGCGACCAGAAACGAGACAAAACCATGACTGCTTAGAGAAAATAAAAAGCCATTGTGACAAGCCTGTATGCTATTTTGTAATGGAAATACTCCCCTCCTAAGGAGCAGGGGAAAGACAAAGGCATTTTATGTTACATTTTTCTGCCTGTGAACTGACCGTTCTGAGTGCTGGATACAAATTCATTCCTTAGGCTTTGAGATTTTCCACTCAACTAGCTCTGCATAGTTAGTTATACAAAGATATAACTAACTATATATATAAAACTCGTGTTTTTCTCAGAGTCCTTTCATTTACAGTATTTAATCTTGGTCTTTCCAAAAGGAACACGAATAAGTTGGACATTACTGAAAATACTGACCTCCCTAGGATGCTTTTGAAAACTGAACCGCCACGCCTGTACAATGGAAGACTCTCAGTGCCATTGGTACTCCACTACACCTCCTGCTAGGTGTGATACAAAGCACTGCCAGGAGGAATTCTTCTACAGCACTCCTCCAGAGTAACAAGGCCAGAAATACCGTGAAGGCCTATAAATGTGTGAGGGATCCTGCAGTGCTGCAGATGGGTCCTTACCTACCTCAGAGGCACAAAGTCAGTGCCCACATGCAGCTTTCCTAATATTTGGCTCAGACAGTCGTTCGAAAATAGAGCACATCAGCTCTCCTTCCACAGCTCAGCTGCTCTGAGGACCTCCACAGATACAAAACTTAAATCTGCTCAGCCGTCCCATGATGAGTGAACAAAATAGCAGGACTCCCTAAGTACCAGCAGTCTGTCTTCAGTGTCCAGCTTCTGAATCCAAAACGTCTTAAAAAAACCCCCAACTTTCTACCTCCATTATTTCATCATAGTTATTTCTCTTTTGCTTTTTGGCAAAAGGAACTTAAAAATTCAACTAGGTTGTTTACAGTATACTCTTGAAAGTACAAATAATGAGCAGCAGACTATTATTAGCTTTCCCACCGTGACCCGACTCAAAGAATACTGAAGTAATCTGAAACAGATTTCCCAGATTCACCGATTTCTCAGAATGCTGGATTAGCTCCTGTTGGTGTTGTCAGTTACCCTAACAGTACAGTTGACGTTACAGCCTTGTGCTTGGTTAGGTGAGAAACACAGGCATTTGGTGGCTTGCACTAAAAATGGAGGGAGGTGGCTGAGAAAGCCATGTATTTTTTACAAAAAATTAAATATGTCAACTATAGGAAATTGCTTAGCTGGAATGTGGCAACTTGCCACATTCTCTGAAAGTGTCTATTAAAACAGCAAGACAGCTTTATTTTAACAAGCTGCTATGAGATTGCATTTTGGAATTGTCAAAGGGAACAGAATATACTAAAACCTGCTCTGTTCAAAATACTTTGAGCCTGGAAAGTAAGTTTCCTTATTTCGTATTTTAAGCGGAAAAAAGAAAAACTTTGGTATGTTCTGCCATGATTGGGGAGGAGAGATTTTCAGTTTGTTCATCAACTTCAGAGAATGCTTCCGGAGTGCTACGTACAATGCACTGAGGCACAAAATATAGGAATGAAAGATCTGTGCAAGCGTAACTGAGATTCAGCTGCCAAGTAGAAAACAGGTCACCCACAGCTCAGCTCTAGAAAAGACTCCTAAAATAGTTTAAAAATAAAATGGAGTCAGCCCTTCTGCTGTCTCAAAATCGGGAGCGTTACAGTCTCAGGCAAACTTCTGAGAAATGTAGTTGACTTACAAGTGAGCAGACGATGTAAGGGAACAGAGATCCTAGCCCACGAGGTCCAAGACATACCTCCCATTGGGCAAGTATCTCCAAACCAACTCTCATGCAACATGCGGAGTAGGCATGTCTCACCATTAGGCAACAGTAGAATGGACACAGAAATTGCAGTGATGCCTGTGGTGTCCTCAGCCGAAGAATCCCTTCTCCAAACCACTCCGGATTTCCTAATGTAGAAGTACTCACACTCCCAGTGTAAACACTTTACTCTTTGCAGAAGGCTAAAGATTTGTGAGATTTAATACAGTTTGAGAAATTTACTTTAATGCAATTAGGAACAAGGGAGAACAGCATTTTGTATAACCAAGCACCCAAAAACACAGGAGGAACTTTCCTGCTGTGGTTTACAGGTAGCAAATCCTCTTTGAAACCCCAGGACCATCCCACTGAAGCAGTTAGTATTGTTGCAGTGAGAATGAAGAACTAGTTGACCAAGATTGGGTTTAACATGAGATGCAGGGAAATGCTATGAAGCAGAAGAATGGTGTTGCAGAAAGGCTTTATTTATTGTCTTTTTCTTCATTTTGTTTTAAAGTTACTGAGGCGAGCGATGTGCATAAGCTCTACTATTGACTCTGCTGTAAGATTGCTGTTCAGTTGCCGGGTTTCTCTATGTGTTGGATGAGGTTTCATACCGGACTAGTTCTCCTTCCTTCCTACTCCCTTGCCACTCTGCGGGGACACCAACAGGAAGAGTAGGAGTCGCCTCTACAGAGACAAAGCAGGATGTGACCTCTGTTCCCTAACCAGGGCAGAAATGGTTGGATCATGGTATCCAACCTGGCGTCTCCCTAAAGGAAAGACTATAGTAAGGACCAAAGTGAAATTGTTAATCTTGGGTTAGAAACTGAATTTAATGACACCAGTGGTGCTTTGTAGGAAGAATTTGATTAACTGCAAAGAACTTAAATGAGTGACTGTTCTGATGGACTCTTGCTAAAGAAAGCTTAAACACTCTAGTACTTGACAGAGCCTCAACTCTGCTAAACACTGATCTTACCCAGTATTGGTGCTGCTCCTACCTTAGAGCATCCAGCTCCTGCAGCCTTGGTGCTCTGCTCGCACAGGACAGAGTGTCTGGAAACCTGTGTGACCTGTTTGTCCAGCTCGGAGGCAACCCTTCCCCACTCAGGCTGTGCTGTCCTATTAAACTTTGCCTTTGAATTTAACAGTCTCTGACACTGGTTTGTTTCCATGAGCTGCCTGACCCTGTTTCCCAGGGCAGCATACAGATTACTAGCTGGAGCAAGGCAATGAAAGTGAATTACTATAAGGTAGTCTCATCTCCAAGTACAGATACTGAGCTGTATAAAATGTCTTTTCAGTCTCAAATCTAAAAAACTGCTGTATTAGCAACCAACACAGTACAGTTGAGGGAGGCTTTACTGCTAGTAGCCAAGCACCCTGAGTTGCTCGGTGCTCAGTGCTGGCTGCAGTTACAATCGGATTACTGTTGTTGGGACTGTACAAACACCAAAGACTGTACGCCAATGCTAGAAGTTCATACTTAGAGGGTAGTGATTCACCTAGTGCAGCCTCTTTAATCTCCAGCCTAGGAGACCACGCCAACAACTTCTGAACATGCCTGCCTTCAAAGCCAAGGCCTTGGGTGATCTTGTCTATGAAGGATTTCTAGTAGGATCCTAGATAATAATAAAAGAAAAAGCATTGCAGCGAAGATGACGAGGTCGGTTAGTGGTAGCTATGATGACTGAACTCCAGAGTAGCTCAGCCACATACCATAACAGGGTTGTGACGGCAGGTCTAATTGCTCAGGCCATTAAAGTCAGAACAGCCACGTCTGCTGGGGCCACTGAAGTCTGACCCCCAACTAGCGAAGTAGTTCTACTGATGTTTTATTCAGCTACGCCCTACCTCAGGAGATCAAACACATACTGATGCAGAGCTAAGAACTGTACTTAACACATCTCTAGAGACTATAAAGGGAACCTTCCACTGCTGTTTTGGAACTTAGTGCTCTTTGTGTATCTCTTCTACTGGAAGGGACCTTACCGAGTTTATTATGGATGACTGTTGAACCAGCTTCTTGCAGTGCTTCAACTCTAGCTTGCTTTTCCTGTTTAGCTGAAACACTTGTGTATGAAGCTAAGTAAAACTGACCTAGAGTTTGTTTATGCTTTCAAAGGGTATATGTTCTGTGCTGGAAATGAGTACCTCTAACCAGGCTGACTCTGTACTACAATAATAACTGGAAATGAACTCTGGACCATCGGCTCCCAGCCACTCTGGGTTAGATCATGTTGCATAAATAATAGCCAAGCCTGGGGGAGGGGAACGCTCTTTCAGTGACACAGAGCAACCTGCCTTCTGCTGCAAAGGCAGACACTCTTCTAGCAGCTGCACAAAGCTTCAGACCAGTGATATACATGAAACCAACAAACACAGCAATGGGAGAAAGAGAGAGGAAAATCTTTTGGGTTACACAGCAGCTGAAAGGAAGGGACCAGGCTACAAAGCCGTTACTACATAGTTTCACTTGAGCTTGAACCTTGAGACTAGCAGATAACCTGTCAGGAGTTCACTTCAGATATCCGATCTAGATAAGCAATGCTACGGCTCCATTTGTCTCATAACCATGCCATCCGTAATAGCCATTCCAAAGTGAGAAAAAAGTCCAGAGCTTCCAAACACAAAACAACATCAGGACTGCAAGCACTTTCTCTGAAATGCATCTGCCCTAGCTACTTGCCAAGAGAGGTTAGAAAAGCTGTGGCTGGTAGCAGTGCTCTCTTGAATAGGTGGACTGCTTTCAGTTCTTTTCAACTAAGACTATAATGTGCTCAGCTTTCACTTTATGGAACATTAAAATCTCCCTTCTTGTCTTTGGTCCTTCTGGAGAAGAAGGAAGGATAAAAGAGCATGGGTAGGCAGTCCTCCCTCTTATTGCAGGGAGGGAATTGTAGAGGAGTACACAACTTCTCACCCCAATTGTTCATTCTGAGGAGCCTTTCAAAACATGCTGACACATCCAGTGTATCTACACAATGAGACTGTAAATTAGTCTTTTCCTTCACAAAAGGCTCATGACAAATGACAATTCTCAAGGAGATACAATGACCTGCTAAATTGTCTATTGGTCTCTTGGGGGGTTTCCAGGACCTCCCTGAACATCATTTCCCAAAGTCAAACATCTGCTCTTACCCACTGAAAGAATATATGGCTTGGGTGATGGTAGAGTCACTTTCCTACATGCTGTTCTTGATTCCTAACTGCACTAATAGTTCATTATCAGCCTCAGTAAAAGGTTCAAGCCAAGCTCTTAAAAGTGCAGAGAGGGACCTTAATAATAATTGGACTTAAAAGCATTCCTGGAATAATTTCAGTGGCAGAGATTTTAAAGCTAGGTGTGAACAAATGAAATCCTTATACAAACAGTGAATATTATTTAGGTCATGGGTAGCAGTAGTTGCATATTATGGGGGCATGGATGAGAGCATCATGCAAGAAATTTCTTGCCACATGTGTGACTCAAAAGGAAGAAACACAAATAGGAGTCGGGTCTGGATGCTATGAAGGGCCTGAAAGAGCTGGAGGAGCAAAGCTGATACACAAAGAGAGGAACAAGGAAGAAGCAATAGAGGAAGGTCGAGAGCAAGAGGCAGACTTTGAGAGGTGAAATAGCTCTGATGGTATGCTATCACTGTCAAGGTATTATGCCTATTTACTGTAGTATTGGCCCCATACGTGATGCTAGAAAAGTAAATTATAAGCCCTTGTCACATGGTCTTGTAATATTGACAACAGTTCTTTGTCCTCGTGCAGTGGTGTAGAGAAGCAGCACGTTGCAACTTTCGATCTGAAGCATTGGCCTTTTGAGTGCAGGACACTTTTTGTACAAATGAGTAAAGTTTTTTATAGGTTAGAGACCAGCAGTGGCAGAATAGAAGGAAACAGGACTTGAGCGGAGGCAAGCTGGTATCCTCCTGCGCTGGGGCCTTCTCACAAAGAACGTGAGCAGAACTGGAAAAAAGTAATGTTGCTGAAACATGCACCCAACGAGATGAATAAAGGGATATCTTATAGCTGTAAAAATTTCACCGCCTTCAGGGACAGGTGAAATAAGGCAGAGAAAGAATCCTTCTGTTCTAAAAATATCCACTTTCTCTGTTTATTATCCTTTGCTGTTTTGAGTGTTGTTTTTTCACTACCTTGCCCATTCAGAAGACACTTACTTTACATCAGACCAAGTCTGAAAACAGTACAACAGCACTTCTGTTTAACTAGCTGGAGCTTCAAGTGAGGGTCAAGGCCACACTGTTTAAGGTATTCAACCTTGAAAGGCACTTATAAAGGAACTGAGTCAGCAGAGACTAGAGCTAAATTCAGCTCTTACCCTAGTTTTAAACTGTTTCAGCACAGTTACATTCAGTTTCTACTATGGCAAAGGAAAGTGGGCTCACATAACCAAACATTCGTCTAATGTCAACTGGATAACCCCAAGGAACCCAAGCGGGGTCCTAAGTTAAAGCCAGCTGTACTCTTTGCTACAGATATGTCACTTACATGATACCTTTAGCAGACCAAGTGTTCCATCAAGTGATACGGCTGTAAATAATTTACCAGCAAACCCATAACACTTGATTAAAACCTACTGAAAGAAGATCTAATTAAATTGCCTCTGAAAGAACAGATAATGATATGATGACTGCATAAAGGGCAGATGGCAAGCAGAAGCTCATCAGAACATGAGAAAATAATTTAGAAGAAAGTACCTTTATCTGTATTGAGTTGTAGTGATCTCCACCTGTCTGATGCTGGCTGTTCTGGAGGTCATTCCTTCATTCTGCCTCTGGCCATCTGAAGTGACAGCAGGAGTACTCGCTGTCCTCGTGAGTGGCATTTGGGCACCTGCAGAGTAAGTACCTAATCTCTTAGGCAGCCAGGTTAGAAAGTGTTTACTGAATCTTTTAGTGATGAGCAGCAGGTGAAAGTTAGGAACTGCATGAGTCAGAACTGGCAGGCTTTTTCATAAAGGCTACATAGAGGACTGTTGGTAGCAACTGAGCCATTAATGAGTACAGTACTTGCTAGCAATACTATAAAACTTTGCAAGGCCATTAGTCTTAAAGCTGTGCATCTGCTGTACTGTGAAAGATATGTCCTATGGATTAAATAATAGTTGGAAAATACATCATAGGAACATAACTACCTTGCCACAAATCATATGCGCTTTAAGATAAAGGAACACGGCTCACAGCAGATGTTCTCCCTGTCTTTCAACCTCTGAGGAAGAGAAGAGCTCCGTTTCTTACCTCACACCTAAGAAGAGACATGTACATAAACCTAACATCAGGGAGATAAGTATAAATCTACAGTAGCCCCAAAGCTGAAATGCGTATCACCCAGTTCAAGGTTTTGCTTGGAAACTAAGAACTTACTGAAGAAGGTGCAGACTTTTGTACTCTGTAGAATGAAGTACAATTCACAAGAAGGGCAAGAACCACGTGCATGCTGCTTTAACGCTACTGTCTGTTTCCAGTAAGGTAGACCCAAAAAATAAGGCATTTATTTTCCATCAGCCCAGGTCAGGATCCAGGCTCATCTCTTAAAGATGTGTTCCTCTTCTCATTCTCATGTCTCCATGAGTTTCACTGCTTAGATCTCTCAGCTGCCATTAAAGAGGAGTGATGTTATAATCTTAATAAATACAGCCTGTAGCATGTTACAGACTATTGCAGGCTGCACTGCTGGTATGTCACAATACAGGCCCTAAATCCTCTTCTACAAATAGGTCAAACTTGGACAGCCAGGCAGCAGCAGACACGCTGTGGAGTTTCACAAGAGATAAATACCCTGGTCTAGAACTCGTGCTTATTTCTGGCTGGGATAAATTGATACACATCTTCAGGCTGGGTCCCTGTCACTGGGCACAGTAAAACTCAGATGAAATTTTTAGTAGCAGAACAAAGTTATAGTACATTAAATCCTTACACGAAAAGGGTTTGAACCCTCCTGGGTGAAAGTATGTGTTGTGTCACCAGTATGATGGGTTAAGGAGGGGTGATCTGATAATAATAAGTGCCATTGTTCTCATTTTACAAATAATCACCCAAGTGACTTGGAAAGCTCCTGAGAACTGAACCATCCCTCCTGAGCTGGGACACTAGCCACTTGTCAACCTGCCTCTTTCTGCCCATCTCTCACTCAGCCTCAGCCTTTAAGCTGTGAACGGTCTCATCGTTGTTTTGCAACCTCAGAAGAAGACAGACAACAGTAAGGTTCAGCTTAGTATGTAAGCTTGTCTATCCCAGTCGGGATAAGAGAATCTATTGCTTGGAAACAGGCTTTCAAAGTAATTAAATGTGATTCTAGTGCTGATACATGAGATCAAAGCAGCAAAGCTATGCCATGTTATCCACACTGTTCTCACAGAAGCTACAATCTTGCAGTCAGCTACATCGGGATTGGGTGCATGCAGATTTTTGTTACAGAGAAATCCTTAGACAATCTCACACTTCAAAGATGAACACTGCAAAACTCAGCCCTCTCTTTGGTGGTTCTCACAACTGCTGCTGTGCAGGTTAACTTGTACCTTTCCCAGAATGTTTATCATTTCAGGACAGGAAGGTCATGCACTTTAGAAAGTCTTATCCTTAGACAGCAACCATCTGCGCAGCAGCAGGGAAACCATACTACACTCTCCTGCGAACAGAAGGCGCTTTGGACTATTTAATGTGCCAATACTGCAAAAAGAGGTGATACCAGAACTACTTAGAGGAAAAACTCTCAAATATTTTTTTTCCAAAGAAATGAGCTTTCTTTCTGATAAATTTCAAAATCCCTCATGCATCAGGGTGGCTCTCCAATTTTCCCCATATCCTCTGCCCCAAACTTCGAGGCCAGCTAAATCCCAGAGCCACAGCTACTTGCATTAAGGGGCTGAAGGCTCAGCATTTAGAAGAACTCTAAAGAATTCCAGCAATGTGGAGACTTGCAGTGCTTGCTGATGCTGTTCCCATACCACAGAGGCTTTGTCAGGAAAGCTGACAAAGACCATGCTGCTAACCCACCCTGCAAAATACAGTTTGAATGTGAAGACTTTATTCTTTGCAGTATAAAGGAGTCCTGCCTGGTATGGAAGAGACCTCACACCAGGCTGCTCTTGTCAGGGACACAGGAAGACAGAAAGGGCTGAGCCAGCCTATTTATGTAGAGGATCCATGAGGAGTGAAGGGGAGGGGCGGGGATCAGACTGTGCATTTCCTCATGTGTTTCCCCTTCTCCTCGAACCTTGGCTTTGCAGCTGCAGGAAAAATCAAGCCAGAACTGTGCAAAATTGCTGAGTCAGGCTATCGCTGTGGGGCCTCAGAGAGGCAGTCCGCAACACTTCAGCCAGAGGACAAAGCCTTGTGACAAGGCAGAAAGCTGAGCAGCTGGAAAGACACTGCAGGGTAGGGACAGTCAAGGGGTATGAGGCACCCACTGCAGGATTCCCTAGGCTGAAGGTACATAGTGGAACTGTGCCTGGAAAAGATTAAGAACCAGAAGCATTTTGCATTAAGAGAGCTGGACAGAGGACGCAGGTTAACCCTAGTAGAAAGATTTGGCTAGTTCTGGCTAAGTTAGCATAACTAAATGTGGCCAAAAACGAGCATGGGTGCTTGTGTGAGCTCCCCAGCAGCCTGCTCAAAGCTCTCCTGATACAGCAGCAGTATCTGCCCCAAAAGATGCCCCAGGCAGTTAGGTCAGTGTTGCCACAGACTTCAAGCTCCCGCATCAGCACTTCCAGTCTCTCTGGTAAGGGGTCTGCCTTTAGCCCTGCAAGGAAGAGTCAGCATTCTGGTCAGAACTCAGCTGCCTTAATCAAACCCCTCAACTCAGCGAGGTGAGGGGTTAAGAAAAACCGGCCTCTGAAGCTAGACAGGTAACAGGCATCTTACATACCTTCTCTTCCCGAAGACCTGTACATCAGCAGTGTGTTAACCCTGAAGAACATCTGCAACAGTGGGTGGCCAGTGTGTTTCAGAGCTCCTACTGCTCAATTCCTGCAGGACCGGGCATGCCACCACAGAGACACTTGAGCACTGGCTGATGCTTCCTCTCCTCTCTCTTCCTCACCCCTCCCCACCCCTTTCCAAACAGCTCCTAGCTGCTCCACTGCATCACAAAGTTTACTACCACAGCAACAATCAAAGTAATCTCTGTACGCGGCTTTAAGAAAGAATATCTTGTAGTTGTCAGCTCTGCATTCTCCTCCCTGTGCTGCCACAAAAAACTGGGTGCCTCAAAGCCAGATGTTAAGTCTCTCTCCACTCACCCTTCATAGCACAACAGCTCAAAAGGACACTGTTAGAAAAATGTTACAGACAGGAGCTGCTCCTTTGTTAAGGAACACAGCAAATGCAGTTGGACTGAACTACAGCGAGGAGCTGCAAGGAGCCCTCTAACAGTACTGCAGACTTCAGCTGAGAGCAGTGCTGCATCACCACTGCATTGCTGCTGCCAAAGTACTCATTTCTCTCTCACATGAAGGGACAGATGCTGCTACCTTCAGTTTGAAATCTTACGTTGTGAGGTGTCCATTAACTTCAAAGCTCTTTGCCTCAGACCACAAGTTAGTCATTCTTGGCAACTGAGGCAATTTGAATAACATAGTATTAAAAAAAAAAAAAGGAAAGAACACATCAGTGGAACTGGAGCATACCTTGGCAGCAGAATGGTGTTGTAGATTTAGTTTCCATAAGAAACAAAAACTAAACACTAATGTCACCCTAGCAGAAGTATCCAGCTAGCTTGTGCTAAGTTAGCTATGCTCCAGTTATAGATTGGCAGGTGATAACAGATGAGGCCCATTTAGTTAGATGTAAATAGGTAATTATAGAGGTGCATTCAACATCATTATTAAAAATATCTTCCCCAAAAGTAGGATATTATTTCCTACGAATGCTGCCTGAGCACAAATCTAGCCAGTGTTTCAGTGAAGCAGCTAAAGACCTGGGCTTACAGCAGCTCTCTTTTCTCCCTCCAAACATTAGTTCCCACTGACTCCACTGAAGCCACCAGCCATGAGTGTAAATAGCCCAGGGATCTAGGGTGCACTGAGAGGTGTCCCGCAGAAACTCTGCCTCATTCTATCCATAAGGAATGCCACCAACACAACAGTGCTTAAATCAGGCCTGTAGCAGTCAGCCAGTGGTTCTACAAATATTGCACTTGACCCACAAAGCAAGACCAAACCAGTTTTAACACACATAATATCCTGGCTTAATACAAATGGGGTTGACAAGCCCTTTGATATCCACTCTGGGGTTTCTCCCAGCTTAGTTGATCAAGCAAATGCTAAAAGTCTTTGGTATTTATGCTCACCTTGACTTACTTCAACACTATGGCCTCCAAATCTCCCCAAACGGATCAGTCTCCTGGTAACAATATCTGTGTATTTTAGTCAGTTGTTTCCTTAAAACAAGGGGGAATAGACAAGGGCATAGCTTCCAGAGTCTACTAAAATGAGGGGGAAAAAAACACTGCATGTGACCTGCACCTGCAGTAAGAGAGCCTGATACTACTAGCTGGTGCTGGTCTGAGGCACTCAGAACTGTCTCTATGGAAATTGTGTGAGCGTTAAAGTTAAAAGTCTTCTTAAGAAATGTTTTACTTTCTGGAAAGTTTCAGTTTTGATCAGAAAGACAAAAGGCCTGTAAACTGAAATGTTCTGCTTTGCACATGAAGAACAGTTTTTAAGGGGAGATGTCTAACGAAGTCAGGAAGCTTTAAGCAACAAAAACTTATTACTTCTGCTTATTTCAGTGGAGCTGTGCAACTGTATCCTAAAGCAGGATTGTGTCCTCTAGCTTACTCTAAAGTTAAAAAGCAGAAAACACTGCTCTGGAAAATGAAAATTGTTGCCAGTAATCTCTCCAGGCTTTAAGAATGGGTAGAGCAACAGGTGTGGAGAGGTTCTCCTAGAGCACTACAAGCTAGCCTAAGGGGCAGTGACACACACCTTCCAGTAACTGCACCTACTGACAGATCCATTTACCTCCCCTATCTGCTGTCTTCTAGTGGTTGAAGTTCTCAGTCTGCAAAACATATTAATTATATCTTCTTTCCAGTTTATTCAGCCTCATTAATAACTAAAAATAAAACCTCACACTGGAATCTGCAAGCCTCAACAATAGCCTCCACACACAGCAGCAATGAGAAGCTCAAGTCTTCCTTTCTAAATTTAGATTGCTTCAAAGAGAAGTGAAAGTTCTTTGATAAATCAACAAGCCCATGTTTTAGAAGCACATAATGAGAGTAGAACTGGGCATCCCGGTCAGTGGTTTGTTTCGCACTGTGATGGGCCAGGGCATCCTTTATCTCTGTCTAGGGGAAGGGTTCAGAAGACAACATACAGAAAAAAAAATTACATGGTTTATCCTGGAAATATAATTTTAAGCATAACCATTCCCTAAATTTGATGTGTCACATGACCTCTTGTGTTAAGTGTTCCTATTTATGAAAAAGAACAGGTGATAAATTTGTGTACCACCATGCTGACTCATAGCTGTAAATCTGTCACACATATGCAGCGGTAACACTAATGGGGGTTTCCTCGTGTAACGTGCAGTTAATAGCTAGCACTTGAACTAGAGTAGCAAACCCAGTTCTGCTCAGGTGGTATCTGTGCAAGCTTGGTCACATCCATGAGTTTAGCCAGATACAGCTGAGGTTCAAGTTGAGCTACTTCACTGATTAGATCAATAAATATCAGAACCTGTATGCAGAGACTGAGGCTCGTCTAGCACGAAAGACTGTGGGTTCCTGCTGCTGTGTGGAGGCACGAACATAGAGAGGTCTCACCTCTAGGCTCTGCTGAACTTTATCGGACTTCAGTTGCTGACAATGGTCTCCAAGCCGACTCTGCGTGATGATGAGCAGGAATAATTCTAACATAATCCAGTGACCACATAAACAGTCTTATAGAGACAAAGGCAGCACAAACCCTTACCTCCTTTCCTGCTTCCCATTCAGGTCATCGTAGAATCCAACCCAAGGCGAGAAGCACATACAGACCTTGACAGAAAAGTGAAGAGAGGCCCTTGTCGTATCTTCATCTTGATGATAACCTACTCATCAGAGCTTGTCCTTGAAACTCCAGGTAAGTTAAAACACTGCTGCTGACTTTTTGTGTCAACATTTGTACAAAATCAACAGTAGGAGATCAGGTAAATTCCACTGAGATGTGCAAATTCTGATCATATACAGAGACACATTGTCACTAAGAAAAGATGATGCCTACAGACTTGATAATAATACTTGGTTCTCCCTCCTTCCAAGCCAAAGAGAATCTCTGTTGAAGCCTATCTTATAAAAACAAGCACACAAATTTAGGAAAAAGGAAAGAGTCCTGCAAAAAAGATGACACCTTTAAGAAAAACAAATGTGCTGCATATATGCAAACAGTAAGATGAAGTAAGAGACTTTCTTCTTCTCTTACATAAGACCTGCTGGAAAAGGAAGTCTTCAGCTCAACAAGCCTCATAAACATGTGGCTGCAGGTTGCAGTTTGATCTGAAAAATTCGCTGCTCCCACTACTTCCAATTTACAAAGACACAGTCTTCCTTTCCTTATGCGTACCACATGCCCAACTTCCACTCTGCAAGTTTGGACGATTACAGTTCCTCTTGCTCTCCTCCCATGCCTCCCCGCATTTTCAAAACATTTGTTTCTGCTTAGAGATTGCTTGGTAAGAGATAAGCCTTTTCTAGCCAAATTGCCAAATGAATTGAGATAATGCCAAGGCAAGTTCAAACCTATCTAATCCACAGGTATCATTCAGCCAATGTGCAAGACTGATTTGTGGAGCAGTGGACTCCTTTGTGACACAGCACAGCTGGAGTCAGGCTTACCAATCTGGCGTTATATTTTCTGGAGGTGCTGAACAGAAGACCTTCGTGAGGAAGAGGTCAAAGTGATCTTTGTACATGGGGCCAAGAGTATCTCTATCACAGACATAGTTCAGCCAAAGAGCAGGGAGGACAGTTTTTCCTGAAGAGCAGGCAGATCTTAGCAATGTGTGCTACTGCCCCACACTGACACTCCCACCAAAACCCATTTGGAGGCAGTTTCCATGCCAGAAACACTGCAGTTAGCTCTTAAGATCTAAGAGCCAAGGTAGAAAGAAAACACATCTGCAGTCTAAATACACTCTAGGTCTCCATTCAGCCTGGTCCTGCCACATCATTGCTGCAGTTTAAGGGGACGGGGGGAGGGAAGTGGCCCGCTTACTCTGGTAATTCCCAGAGTTTACCAACCCAGATATGCTGTTTCCAGCAGAAGAGATTGAGAAACCACAGGAACCCTCCCTGCAGCCCGCACACAGGACTGTGTTCTCCTTCTCACCTCCAACAGGCTTGCTTGAGCTGCAATGTTAGACGTTTCATGTGCTTGACTACAGATGTCATATCTAGTCCCGTTATCAGCTACCTAGCCGGAAAAATTAATCCAGAAGGATACTGCTTTTACAAAGAAATATGGCTAAAAATAATATGCTTCTGATTTTGCAAAACCAATTTAAGAGTCATGCAAGAGATTAGCATAGGGACAGAGTTAAAGACTGTCACAGTTGTTCCTTTCCAAGGACACTTGGAGCAACATTGGGTGCTTACCACATGGCAAGACATTTTTGTTGTCTTATGTAAGGGTTAAAAGTACCACTATTTTCCATTTCAGTTTTATAGTTGACTCCAGAAGTGAGTAAACCTGCTAGGACAGAACTGAAAGTAAGTTATATACCAAAGCGTTGGGTAAAAAGAAAAACAGTTAAGCACCTATTTGCCAGAACATATAAAATTAAAAAAAAACAAAACGCAGCAAGACCTTGTGGCATCAAAGAACATACTCTGCTAATAACCAAACTAACACAATCTACTTTCCACTGCAGGGAAATTCCCTGCCCTTCTAAGAAATGGCCTTCCTAAATGTGAAACAGGGTCAGCTCACGTAACACATCTACACTCAACACATTATTTGCAAGCAAATCCCATAGCCCTTTCTTCCCCCCTCATTCTTTCTGTATTACAGAAAGTTATCCCTGCACTCATTGGAGCTACCGTGAGTGGTTATCTTTACCTGTCAAGGTCCCAGTTTGAGATCTTTATCTACCGTGTCCTTTATTTTGAGAAGACTGTATACACAAGAGGAAGGACTTAAAGCATTTCAGTAAATTGGGGAGGACATAAGCGAACACCTTTAGCTAGGTTGATGTTCTCGTCTTGGAAGCGCACACACATTATGAATCACGTGGTAAACATGACAGCTATCCAAGCTGCGAACAGGCACAGAGCAAAGTGGTGCCAAGAGGACCAAGCTAGCATGTCTAGAATAAAAAACAGAACACCACAAGCATTTGGGTGAATTTGCACTGGTGTTTTAGGCTGTTGATTCCATTCACATTACAACCACTTTCAGAACTTTATTTCAGGGCTGTGCTAACCTTGGGATTAGAAATGGCAGTGAGCACACACTGCTGTCTGACCTGTGCCGGTATGGAGTTCAGAGAGCCATGATCTCTAGCACCCAGAGATCCATCACGGGCACTGGAGATCTCTGAGCTCCCAGCTTCTGGTTAAACACTGACTCTTGAGGAGTTACATACAGTCTGCACAGACCTGCACCCCACAGCGGGAGCATCAGTAACACTGGCTTTCTGCAACGTCAGAGCACCCGTCTCTACAGATGCGATCTGATAGGCAAACGCACAGGACCACACATGCGTTTCTGACACATTAACCAAGGCACAGTAATTACACCGCCTAACGCCACAGGCAGGCCACCTGGTGCTTGAGACAACGCCGCAGCCCACCACCCTCTGGTACACCATGGGAAATTACAACCTCAGGAAGTAAACACAGACCCTCATCTCCTACAGTCTAGTTCTCTGCTCGGTCTGTAGACAAACCCACTCCAGACTGGCACAGAGAGTTAAGCACAAGACTTGGGCTGTGCTTGACAGCATGCATTTTGGTACAGGCAACTGAACAGAGCAAAGGGCACGGAGTCTATATCCATGCCCATAGCTTCACGTGCTGGCAGAGATCCAGTGCTTGGTTGAATTCCCAGAGAAATCATATACTGGACCTTACATCAAAAAGAATTTTTTCAGCTAAGATATTTTCTGACCATAAATTCTATGATCATCAGTGAATGCAGCACCCATTTCTTTAAGCAGATAAACATTTAAGAGGAATGCATGCACACACTTGACAACTATCACTAGAAACAGCTTTTGTTGCTTTAAGAAGAACCTGAAGATGACGGCAGGCCTTCATCCTTTGTGAATAAAGGTTTCCTTTTAAACAGGTCCACCAGCAAACTACTGATGATCATTTTCCAAAATGATGCTGATTGACATTGTTTGAGCATTAAAAAGGCTGCCAGTAGGGTTGCCAAAAGCCTCCACAACTATTGTTTTATAAAGAATACCCTTTTGAACGCTATTTGTAGGTGGCAGGAGGAAAAAAGAGTGCTACAAATTTGGAAAAAAAAAACCAAAACAAAACACCCCACAAAACAAACAAGCAAAAAAACCACAAAAAAGGCAGAGGAAAGGAAAAGGAAGAATTATAGATTTCCAAGAGGTTGTGCCAAAAGCTACCTACCACCTATTGTTTCACATTTTTTTTCCCAACCTTCATTCTCATGTGATGTTTTTTGCAGCATATACGTTTGTTACAGTTCTGCTGTTGAAATTATCTTTCTTCCTGAAGGCCTAATGCTCTAGCCCCACAGCCTCCAGTATCAGACTGGGGAAAAGGACCATTAGCCTTTACATTAAACTCCTACCAAAGAAGGGGCCGGGGGGTGAGGGGCTATTGTTAGAGCAACACTACCTGCACACAAGGTAAAGGAAATGGTTTTTAAGTATCTAAAGGTCAAATGAACTAAGCCAAAATAGATCTACATAGCCTTTCTACTTACGCAGACTCGTGTACAGATGCAGCCCTTCTTTGAAGGCATCACAACCACACACTTTGTGCTTAAAGAGTTTCATACAATCTTTCTAAACAGCAAAACATCTCTCCAACCCGGACCGTGATGCTGCTTGCCAGCCACACCAACGGAGTGAAAAGGAGGATGGGATCAGATCAGTGAAAGCGAGCCAGGGACAGAGAGACAGGCCTGGAGCTGAGGGCAGGAACCGTCAGAAGCAAACACCAAAGACCTGAGGGAAAAGGTGAGTATCCAGCTTCCCAGGACACCCGATGCGCCGACCCACCTCCTGCCAGGGAGCCTCAGGCCACCGCCGGTCCCCGCCTCCCATCGCATCTCCCTCCCCAGTGCCATCCGGAGCCAGACACAGGCCCCACGGCCGCGAGTGGGGCGGGGGAGCACGACCAGCGCGCAGCTCCCCGCGAACCCGTCTGACAGCCCGGGGCCCCGGGACGCGGCACCCCGGGGCCTGCCCAGCGGTTCCCCCGCACCTGTCCTCCCCCGCCCGCGCTCCGGCCGCGCCCTCGCCTCTCCTTCAGCACCGCGCTCCGCGGGACGCCCTGTCAGCGGCGGCGGGCTGGGGGGGCACTGCCGCAGCCAGCCTGTCCCCACCGCCCGGCCGGGCAGGGACCGACCCCTCCTGACAGGGCTGCAGCGGGGCTGGGGGGCCCTTCCCGCCTCCCCTTCCCCTACATCCTCACAGCCCCCCCAACCCGGGGTCCCTCCCCGCCACGGCCCAGGCACCGGCGAGGGCGCGCAGCCCCCGGTGATGAGGAGAACGGGCACCGGGAGAGGGGGACAGGCACCGGCGACCCCCGTGAGGGGACAGGCCTCAGCCCGCAGGTGTGAGGAACAGGGAGCGGGGCTCCCCTCCGACCCCGCCGCGGCTGCCGAGCCCCGTACCTCCAGGGTGCGGATCTCCTGCTGGGTGAGGTCGTTGGACGCGGCGCACTTCGTGCGGAGCCCGCGCAGGTTGGAGAGGGAGATGTCGATGAGGTCCTGCAGCAGCCCGCACTGCTGCAGCGTGCTCCGCACGGCCGGCAAGCCCCGCGCCGCCGCGCCCGACCGGGGCCCCGCGCCGCTGCCGGCCGCCGCTTCTCCGCCGCTCCGTTCCTTCCTCTCCAGCATGCCGGCGGCTCGCAGGGCAGCCGCTCTATCCATTCCTCGGCATCAGGGAGGCCGGGGAGGAGAGGCGGCGGCGGGGGGAGCAGCAGGGAAGGCGGGCAGCCGGCGGTTCGCTCCGCCCCGCCTCTCCTCTCCGGGCAATTACCGCGTATTAACATATGCACGGCGGCGGAGCACCGCGGCCGGCCCGCGCAGGCGGTGGCTGCTCCGCGAGAGGGCGCGGCGGCCGCTCCGCCTCCCCGCCTCAGCCTCTCTCCGCCCGCCTCAGCGCCTGTCGCCGGCCTCCCGCCCTCAGCGCCCGCCTCAGGGGCTGCCTCCCGCCCTCAGCGCCCGCCTCAGCCCCTCAGCGCCAGCTTGAGCATCTCAGCGCCCGCCTCAGCCTCTCATCTCCCGCCCTCAGAGCCCGCCTCAGCCCCTCAGCGCCCGCCTCAGGGGCTGCCTCCGCCCCTCAGCGCCTGCCTCAGCCTCTCATCTCCCGCCCTCAGCGCCCGCCTCAGCCTCTCAGCGCCCGCCTCAGCCCCTCAGCTCCCTCCCTCAGAGCCCGCCTCCGCCCCTCATCTCCCGCCCTCAGTGCCCGCCTCAGCGCTTCCCTCTGCTCTCCTCAGCCCCTGCCTCAGTATCCCTAGTGGTGCCTCAGCCTCTTGCCGCCCTCTCAGCCCGCCTCAGCATTTCCTCAGGTATGTAGGGACTTGTAGCTCGCTCTGGAGGAGCCCCCGGTGCCGGTGCGCTGAAGGAAAAAGGGTCGGGGCAGCGCTGGGCCTGGCCAGCCCCCAGGAGGTGTGAGGGCCTGGTGGCGGGTCCAGGCTCTCGCTGTGGCGAGGGGCCCAGCCAAGCCCCCAGCACATTTTGGCACTGGAAGCTGCTCCGGGCACAAGACAATGAGATGAGCCCGTCTGTGTGTCTGCAGACACTAAATGTCGTGAGGACCTGAAGGTCCAGAGGTTAAACCAGCATCAAAATGGCGTTGCATGTATTCAGCGCTGTCCCACAGAAGCCCCTTGTGCGTCTCTGGGTGGAGTGGTCCTGGGACAGCCGCGGGCTGGAGCCTGCGGTGTTGTGTGAGCGGTTTCGGAGTTCGCTGACACGTCTGTGCCCTGACACCGGCACAGGCCGAGCGCGAGCTGTAAACAAGTCACTGAGCCCATAGAGAGTTTTCCTAAAATAGCCTTTCCCAAATGTTATATAAATCGATCAGGTACGCGTTTTATTTGACACAGACGTTTGCTTAGTAAAGAATAAGTGCGGGTCTAGTACATGAAGTGGGCATTATTATAAACATCTTTTAGTGAATTTAAACACTTGAGTGCAGTAGTCATGTGGGTTCATTCATGTCATGAGTAGGAGGGAACTTTATTATGGCCTGTGGAAGCACTGTGGTTCCAGCTTTCACAGTGGAAACTCTAGAAAAATGGTCCAGGGAGCTGCGTTACAGGTGTGTTTGGTTGCACATCCCAGCTGAATGATGGACTCGCACAGAACTGAGATGTCAGTGCAGGAATCATGCATCTCCCAGTTATTAGAAGAATTAGGACTGTTCATCTGACATGAGGGATCCAGAAAGGCAGTTTGATTGCATCCTGCTGACAAGAAGATAGCCTCCTTAATTTGGACTAGATTGACGCCAGGTTTTAAAAGCTAAAATGACACCTGAGCCACATGTAACAATACAGAAGAGAGTTTTATGCAAAAAAGGGAAAACAATATGAATATATGACGTGAGGCAGTGGAGCAGGGCAAATCAGCTGACTCTGAGCTGCTTTTCTCATGGTTAGATGAACGCTGGTATCCACATTAGTTTGTGTGCATTTGCATCAAGTTGTGTGGCGTATGCTGTTTAGTAATTTTCTGAAGAATGTTGGCCAGCTTAAGCACTTGATTTCATTGTCATTATTCACTTGCTGTAATTTTTGTGCACACTAAGGGCTTTGCTGGATTAGGGTTTAGTTAGTTTGCCATCTGATGAGTCCTGTGGTTTTGGGAAAGTAACTTATTTGCCTTATTACTTCCATATTTCTGACCTCGTGAAAAAGTCCCTAATCCCCTCTCCTCTTAGGAGCACTGGAATTTTGGCTCTGGAAGTTTTAGTTCATAGAACTCTGACAGACTGACAGCTCAAACACAGGTGACCATGGGACTGGGAAATATTATCAACAGGGATATTATTCTTGTAGACATTCTCTGTATACCCGCCTGAGAAAATCCATTTGCTAATAGACAAAAACCCGGGTATATTGCATAAGAAAGCAAACTAGGAAAATTGTGGGCTGTGCATCACCAGATACTTAGCATTCTTTGCAAGCGTTTGTGTATGGCGTTGGGAGTGCCGGCCTCATTAACTGGCGACCATAAGTGGGCAGCATTCCAGTCCCAGCGTACAAGACTGCCCTCCGGGCCTGCATGAAAAAATGTGCTGACTAAACACTCCATACGCGCCATGCATTCATGTCCCTGCTCGGCATCGCTCCCTGGCTCACATGCTCATGAGGCTCCCGCGTTCACAGGAGAAATGGGGAGTCTCTGAGTGCTCTTCTGTGGAAGCAGATAGCTGCTTTGACTCCAGTAGCAAGGCTGAAAGAAGAGGCAGAGCTGCACACACTGAACCACAGGGAAACCATTATCTTATGCTGGGGTGAACCCAGAGCTGAGTTACCCCAGAACTGCAGCCTTGGGTGTCCCACAGAGTTGCAGCCTGCGTCATGGATGAGGCCAGCAGGATTTCAAAACCAGCCGTGACAGAGCATCCCCATATATTGTTCTTATGACGGGACACAGATTCTGTTAAACTGTCACGCGTATCTGTGTTTGGGCCTTTATTTAATTCCTTAAACACACCGTGTTTCATATAAGTTCTTTATTGAGAATGTATATTGGAGAATGCAGCTCAGAATGGGGGAAGGAAGATTATTCCAACTTCATTAGTATTGTGCCTAGTGAGCAGTATTTCACAGCATCTTGTGTCTTGTACAGACAACTTAAAATGCTACCATGTTGATCCTCTTGTGATTTTTTTCACAGTCTTTGCCTTGAAAACAAAGATACAGAAAGAAATGGAAGGGAAGCATGTTGACTAGCAACTAAATTCAGGTTGCTGTTTCACCACGAGCTTTGTGTGTAATCTTGATGATTTGAGTTGTCTGGAATCACAGCTCTGTCTGTAAGAAAAGGGGGATAAAACTGCTGCTTTATCAGAGGTTTTGGAAAGAGATATACAGTGGCTGGGCAATGCTAGAAGGACCACGCTGAATGAGCTCTTTTGCCCAGAGATTCAGGGAAGTAACATTTTTCATGTTGTACATTATTCATTTATTGATGCACTTGTTAGGACTTTTTCTTGAATGTACAGTGTATGTGTGGTATACATAAGAACTGCATTCAGTAGAGGAAAACAACCACGTTTTTCTTGGATCAAGGGAACCACAAACACATTGTGTACTTCATTCTTATGTGGAGCATACAGTGGCCTTTTTTGCATATCAAAAAACAATAGTTTCGAAAACAAAAATAAAATGTAGAATGCCTAAGCTGCGTCAGAGAAAACTGTTAAGTCCTTGGTTAGGCCATTGACCTAAGAACTGAGAGGATTTCTCTTCCCTACTGCCCCGATACCTCTTGCCCACACAGACCAAGTTCTCTGGGACAAGAATTTTCCTTTGCTAAGTACCACAACGAAGTCCTAACCTTGCAAATCACCTCTAGGGAGTCCTGCCCTATAGACTATGTCAAGGGTCTTCAGCTCAGTAACATAAGCTCTCTGGAGAAAAGCAGACCTTTTTTTTCCCTGAAGAAAGGAAAGCACTGATGCATTTCACATGCTGCTTTTATGAAAAGCTTCTATTACCTTTTTAGCTAGTTTGCCCCAATTTCATTCAGCTATCACAACACTGAATTTAGATTATGAGACTGAATTGCTCTATTTGATGTGTTTAACACATAATAGAAACCTGTTTTAAGAAAATGCAGTGTTGGGATTTGAAGAGCTGAAATGTTAGGTGTTTCAGATAAAAGAGGCCTTTATTATAGATGATTTTTCCCTCAAAGGCTTCCTCCTACACAGATTGTAAGAGTATTCCTTTCTCATTGCAGCGCAGCACAATAATGCACAGTAGTTCTGGCATGCCTGTCTGCTCTGAAGTTGAGAAACTTAAGTCCTATTTTTAGACATGCTGCTGGGTATTCTTTTTAGGATATACAGAGAGAATGAAGATGGTGGTCATGGGACAAATCCTCACCATTTTCCCCAGTTTAAGTGTCCCTATTGCCCGCAACTGAGCCAAAGCAGTTCATACAAGTTTAGATTTGGCCTGCACCTCTAAGAAAATTTTTAGCAAAGTTTCCTTCTTCCCCAGACTTTTTCCTGCTCAGCTGCCCATCTGGTGAGTCTCATGCACAAACTGCAGTAGAGGCCACCTAGGGCAGGTGAAACACCCACTTTCCTTTCAGTCTGCTTATTTTTTCCTTCTCTTGTATCAACTGTCATCAGAGAACCCAGGAATGTAACAGGAGTCTTCTGACAGTTGAAATGGCAAGGTCAAAAGCAAGGGGTGGAACACCAAATCCACAGGTTTGACAGTAGTATATACCAGTGAGACATGGATAGAAATAGGAAACTGAGCTGTATCTGAGAATAATGGAGGAAGAGATGTGAAAATGAAACATTACTGTTGTTCTTAAAAGTAATTTTCTCTTAGTCCACAAGTGGAGGACCCAAGAAACTAGCTGTGTAGCTACACTCAGTGTTTTCTGTAGACAGGTCAACGAAAAGGAACTTCGAAATGAGACTGAAAGGAGGATCTTTGGAGTGATGTGTTCATCTTGTAAGACCTCACCTCCTGGAGTCATGTGAGTAAGCAAGAGTTGCAGCTGTTACAGCAACCAAAAACTTTCTAGCTTTGAGAAAGCTTTAGTCTATAAAACAAATAAAACCCTTAACATTTTAGAAAAAATCTCATGGTTTTTGCAGGCTTGCTTTAGCATTAACTGTGTTGCAATAATGCTGCCTCTTCTCTGCTATATATCACCAGTCTCTTCTGTTTAAACTATAAACTGTTTGGGGCAGGAAGCGTCTTTTACTCTCTGCTTGCACAGCAATGTCTGGATCTCAGCTAGAAGCCTCTAAGCTCTGCTGTAATGTAAATACTAAATAATGATAGTCACAGAGGACTTAGCCCCCACCCCACTTGGAGGCCTGCCAGTCTGCGGGGTTTGTTCTAGCAGCAGACATGCCAACAGTGAAAAGTGACAAATTTTGTTGGCAGAAGATATTCATAGGTCTAACAAGGATAAGAAACACCCGCCTCTAGAAACAGAGGCTTATGTCTCTTTGAGGATAAACACACCCAAGATTGACTCATGCTGGCATAATCCCCTTGTGCAATTTGTATATTGGCATTGATGTGTGTGAGGCAAAAAGACAAATATTTGGTTAACAAAACAACACAGGGGTAACAAAAAATAATTAGGCAGCTTTACCTCTCAAAACACTACAACAGGGAAGCTGCTGCTCTTCCTCTCAGACAGGCATACTCATCTGTGCAAGCAGAGCTTACTCGTGTTTGTTTTATCTGCAGCTAAATAACCAGTTTATTTGGTTAAATGTTATAAGAGTAAAAACAATAAGTAAATAAATAAATAAATAAAGTCCGGTAACCCACAATCTGGTGAGGGAGGGGGTATACACTGTGATGGAAAAAGCAGGCTCATATTCCACAAGAGAGCTTTGTCGAGTGTATTGCATAAGGAGATTACAGCCCTGAGTCTGAAACACGGCTGAAGGTTTTAGTTGTTTTTGCCGCTAGCTCTGTCATTAGCACGCTACTGAACTGCATCACAAACAGCCCCTCTTTTATCTGTGTGAAAAAAGGCTCAAGCTCCATCATTACGTTTTTCAGAGCTGTTATCCCACATGGCTATTAGCTTCGTTCCCCCAAGCCTTTTCTTGTTATTGTTTTAAATAAAGGGAAAGGAGTTGTACGGGTTAATCATCTGTTCACATTATACCCTGTGCTCTGGGATTCGTTTGATGTGACAGGCCTATAGAAAGGACGTGAGTCCAGATTCTGCTGTGCACGCCCTGTGTAAGGCTTGTCCTGTGTTTTGCCAATGTAGTTACGTTGATTAGCAAAATGAGAAGAAACTGCTCACACCCCTGTGTGCCACACTTCTGTCAGCAAAACTCTGACTCAATGCCAGTTTTGCTGGCAAAAGAAAAAAAAAATCCCCAAACTTTTCCTGATGCAACATCTTCTGTGTGGGGAGAAATTTTGCCACCAGTTCTCAAACTGTTCTGTGGGAGGCCTCATTTCCAGTTCTGCAACCCTTCTTCCACATTTCTATGCGCACTGCCTCAGAAGTGGGGTGGCCACATACATTTCTCAAGCAGTTCATTATGTCTCTCATCGCATAGCTAGCTAGAAGGCTGTCCTGGGATCAGCAGGGCCTGCTGGATAATCCACATCCCTCTCCATGGGAGGAGCAGGACCACAAAGACCTCTAGATCCAACATCCGCATTCTTCCCAAGATTCATCTGCACGTCTGACGTAGCAGTGTCCCTCCACTGTGCATGGTGGGGCCAGGGAGGAGCTATTGCTGTCTTCCACCTGTGGAACACTCATGAAGCCTCTTTACCTTAAGCATTCTGGTGCACGTGTCCTGTAGCTCTCAGTTACGTAGCTGTCTCTGTAAGAGCCTCGATGGACTAACATCTCTGTTTTAGAAGAGCTGCGTGAACCCTGCAGTAGGTAAAAATGGAAGGAGCTGACTTTCACAGCTTTCTAAAAGTTGAAACACTGTAAAACAGACTGGGACAAATTATATTAGTAGAGGAGCAGCCTAAAGGCATCTGATCGGCACTGGCTGTTGAGTTCCGTCATAGGAGGTGGAATTCTGCAAGCAACCGCCTGTGCGTTCTGGTGTTCCTCCTGGCCTCACTGCCAGCTCCTGCTCTGCCGAGTCAGACTCTTGGAGATTAGGTCTATGAAAAGCCTGCAGATAGTTTAAAGAAAACTTGCATCGTATTTATGAAAATTGAAAAACTCAAACCCGTCACCTGTAAAAAATTGGTTTAGCTGTAAATCATTACAGTGATGATAATAGAAAGGACATTTTATTCACCTATCAATCATTCCAGGTCTTGATGTGTTGAGAATTACTCTGCAGAAGGAAAAGCAAACACAGATCTTTTGTTCCTTCTGATTCAAAGTCCTTTGAAATCAGTGTCTTCCCAGTCAGTAAGTTTTGGATTAGGTCCTTATTCCGCCTTCCTTTCCCCTGTCCCTACAGTGCCATGAAAATTCAGGCTGTTTCTCTTTACTTCCTTCCTCTTCATAAAATGTCTAATAATCAGCCATCTGGTGTCCAAGATGCCTTGAGTATTAGGGCATTTCCTCTATCCAGGGGAGGCTTGTGAGAGGAAAGATAAATGTGTTCATGACCCATCCCTGCTGCGCGCTGATTAGGGTCTGGCATTTTTTCTTTGTTCACAATGATTACTGTAGTTGTTTGGTAGAGAAATGTGTTTAAAGGGAGAATCTTTGTTTCTGGTCTAGCAGATTTCATGACATTACTTAACTGCTCCTAATTAGAATTCTGTATAGCAGTGTAATACTTGTAATATGTGTTAAAGACAGAGGCGATTTTGAAGGGAAGAGGCAAAGAAAATACTGCGTATCCTAAAGAATCGCAGACTGGATTAATTCTCATTTTCATTCTGGCTCACAGTGGCACCCTATTTTTCAGACGTAGGTAAAAAACTTAACCCCTTCCTTTCATTCTGTATGGCAGACTACTAGCCAGAGACCCAAAGCTGCAATCTAAGCTGCGTGCAGGGCCCTGCTGAAGTCAGTGACAGTCCCTGGGAACACAGGTTCTGTGTACCATGCTGTATAAAACTGAGCCAGGTCTAAAGGTAGCCAATGAATTGAGATTCAAGTTTAAGAGGAAAATATTGAAGGGCATAGAGAAACTGTGACAGAGCATCCACTGGACCATTGCATTTTTTTAAAACAAAGGCTGGAGGGAGAGGGCAAGTCAAGCTACAATGAAAACAAAAGCAGCAGGAAGACTCTACCATCTTATTTCTGAAGTAGAAGACAAAGAAAATAACTACCTCTTTTATTCTGTGATGACTTGTATGCCAAATTCTTGACATAAAGGAGGCTTGTGTCTTGATTTGTGAGCCCTTGGGAGTTGGGAATTTTTTGTTGCCTTGACCGTGGTAGCATGAAGAGATGCCAGTAAGGTACTCTTAGTATTCACAGAATGATACTCCCTTCCCATTAGGGTGTGGACAGTCACTAGACGTTCGTACCGGGAGTCTTCACTTGATGGTGTGTTTAGTAAACAATTTTGGTCGAACAGGAGTTTGTCAGGTGAAGGAGAAGTAAGAAGAGATGTCCTTAAAATACCTTCAGGCTGTTTCTGTACACCCTAGTTCTCAGCAGACAAATACTTGTAACTTTTTTTTTTTCTTTTGAAAGTCACCTTTAAGGGCATGTACTATCCAAATCCCCACTTGAACTCTGCATACAGTTCAAACTGTGGATTATGGGAGTCATACTGTATTTAAGCTATTTAGTGCATCCATGATTTAACCAGCTAATAGCATATATTAGCATGAGTGCAAGAAGTAGTAAGATAGCCTCAACTTTCTGTGCGAGACTATGCAACACTTCCTTTAAATGGAAACAATTGTCTCAGTCAGTGTAAAGAGCCAGGGCTTCATGCATGTACTTAACTTGTCACACAACAGATAGTCATGACACAAACTACTCACCAAACACAAATGTACATGCAGATAAATCTTTTTCTGATTATGCTACAGAAAATAGTGAACCGCATATTCTGCAATCTACTGAATCTCAGTAAAATTCTTTATACAATGGGCACAATTTTTATATTAACGTTTGACTTCAGTTTCTCATTTTGAAAGCATACCATGGTAGAAGTGTTCTCCATTTTGGTTCTGTGGTTATGATGTATGATGTTCCTAAACATATGGTCATGGTAGTTGGAATTAAGTCTCGTAGAACAGACCATTTCTGACAAATAGAAATGTCTGGGTGTAAAACCACACACCCAGAAAGCTGAGTTTTGATCCCTTTGGTGTCAAAAAGCCTTTGAGCTGTTTGTGCTGACACTTCTACTAACCTTTTCCTGCAACAGGCAGTAGCTGTTAATCAGTTATATTTATGGTTGATTTTAAGTGCTTCGTGGTCCTGCTTCAGCACTATGGAACATTCTGGGGGCGCAGGATGGATAAGGCCTCGGCAATCTGAAATCCTGGGCTGTAAAACTGAGATGCTCAGTGTTACGTTACAGCTCTTCATACTGGCCCTGACTCAGCCAAGATTTTTAAACACTAGTTGTCCTGCTAAAGTCAGACTTGGAGATACACCTCTGGGTCTTGCTGAATCAGGGGACATACATAACAAGGTGATGTAGAAATCCAGCTCTGAACTGATTCTCATTTTGCAGTGGTCATGCTTGTATTCCTGAGTTGCAGTCTACAGCTTTGGTCTGTGTCTGGTGTGGGCACACTGCAGTCACGCTGCAATCCCAGCACTGCAGTCCTGCTCTTCTGCCTGCTTCCCTGCAGAGAAGAGCCTAGCCTGCTGATGAGGCTCATACAGATACCTGGGATGGGGGTATTGCTCTGATTTTAGAAAAATCTCCTTGGACAGAAAGTGCTAGAAAGCACAGCCTGTCTCACTACCCTATTTCTGTCAGTAGCTGCTAGTGTGGTAGGGCTCAGCTGCCCCAGTTCTGCAAAAACACACACTCTAATCTTGCTGATAATGTCTGGAGAGAGAGTGGTCGTGGCCAGTTCTTGTCAGCATTTGAATTTGGTCTCTTGATTTTCTGCTAATTCTTCTTCCTCAGTTTCTGTCACAATCATTGACTTTCTCAATAACACCATCTCTGGAAATTGTTTGCACCAGAAGCAAGATAAGCAGAACACGAATGCTAGCAGGAGCTGAGCCAAAGTTTTGAAAATTCTGGCTCTCACCCCACAGCACCCTTTGCATTTATGGTGGACAAATGTACAGGAAAGGACAAAGTAAACCCTTACCACTTTCCCTCATATTTCAGGTTAGTTTTTCCTGATCCAGCAGCTCACATGTTTCTTTACATCTGCTCTCAGTGCAAAATGCAAGAATTCAGCCAGCTGAAAAATAGTCAGCTGGCCCTGGCTGCTGCTTGCATCTGCAGTTCACAAGGTGAAAGTCCCCTTTGGTTTCTGATGGGGAATATCGCCTGACAAGACCTGAGCCCTTGATCACAATAAGGACAGAAATCTCAGCACAGGGAAGTGTTTTAATTCAGGACATTGCATAAGGATAGAGTTAATTTTAAGTCCATACTTAAGTGCTACAGCAGTCAAGATGACAGAAACATTTACATTGATGTCCAGTAGGTTTTAGTTGCTCCTGCATAGACTTTACCTTAGCACAATTTCAGGTGCTGCCTTGGAAAGGAACACAAACCAGCACAGGCACAAGTATTTTGCTAAATCAGAGTTTGTGTAGTAGTTTCTCACTCTGGATTGTCTCACTCTGTTCATGGATGAAAGGTGGAAGAAACTGAGTTTTGCCATTGGAATGATCCCTGTGCACCCCAAACTGTAAGTTATTTTCATTGAAAGAGTGAGTTGAAAAAGCTAATACAGAAGACTTCGTACTTCCACAGGGCACTGATCTTTTCAGTGTGTCTGTATGTAGCTGCCTAGGTCCAATTCAAACCAGAGGAGAAACTCCCCTTGACTTCAGTTAGCTCGTGGTCAGGTTCTGAGCAGAAGCCACAAGGCCAAACGACCTGCTTATCATTAAAGAGCAGATGACTCACAGCTTCTGACTGAGAAGTCCGGAATTCCAACTGCAGGTCCTGAAATTGGTGCCACTCTATTTTCTGAGCATGCTAACAGGGGAGAGGTGAATCTCTCTGAAAGCAAAAACTTGTAAAAATGTAGAAAATAATTATCTTAAGAAAATAAAGCTTTTCCATGCCTCTCATGTGTTATGTCCTACAGGATCTTGGACACTCATCTGAAGGAAAACAGAGAGAGAACTTTCAGTCTTAACTTGATCATCATGAAGAGGCAGTTGGAAAGTTGGATCTGTCTGTACACGGGGATGCTAACCAGTTTACACAGACCTTTGCCTCTCTGGAATGCTGTCTCTTGTCATACGCACCGATAACAAACCCCCAGTGTCAGGAAGTAATACTAGCACATCCTCTTTGCAAAGCTATCTAAAAAAACAGGGAGGAATTTGTTTCTGACTGAAGTAGAATGACACCAGTCCTCCAACAGCCATCTGCATGCCGCTCCTGCTTCCTTCCTTGTTTTCATTCTCAACTCTTTTTATAGCCAATATATTTCCAAACACTCCACATGAGATTCTGGGTTGCCAGCTTTTGCAGTTTCTGGTCACTTGCATTAGACTAATGCAAGGTTTTTGCAGCCGCCCTCCTCATGTGTAATTTACCAATACAACTGGAGTAAACCCAAAGAGTAACACTAAGCCATGAGAGGAAAGCGGCAGAGTACAAGGAATAAAACAGGTTAGCTGCTTGGACTAAAGAACCAGTGGATTGGCATGGTGTCTCTCACATCTCAGGTGCTCGTTTCCGCCATTTGATGCTGTTTTGTTCGTTCTTTGCTCAGGTCAACCCCCCTGTGAATAAAATCATAGTTATAGGGAAAGGAGATGTTGGAACAAAGCAGCATGTTGTGTTTCTTTCCCATGGGAAAGTTCTGTTCAATAAAAATTGAAAATGGCTTTCAAAACCAACAGATTCATCGTGGTAAATCTGTCTCCTCTTCAAGCCAGGATATGTTTTTTATGCCCGGAAGAACTAAGGGAAATATTCTGAAACTTTATTTAGGCAGTGCAAGGAAAGAGCCCATAACTGTAGCTTGAGGTTTATTTGGAGTACGTGTTTCCACTACTTTGGCTTCCAGGCAGTATAATCATGATTTTGGATACCATTTCAAGGAAGAGTATGATGACCCTGTGGTTGAAACATTGAGACTGGACCAGCCTGGTTCAGTTCCTGGCACTTTCAGAAAGTATAGCCATGGGCAAATCATCTAATCTGTCTGCCTCCCCCATGAAGTAGGGGGGATAATGTTTCCACTGTCTGATGTGTCTATTTAAACTCTACAGAGCACTTAGGATTTAACATTACAAGGATGAAAAAGGTAGATGTCATCCACATCTCTGCTTCCCAGAATCCTTTTAAAAAGGTCAGATTTTGCCCATAATTCCTTTGGTTTAGTAGAGTTACTCCACATATTCATTGAGCTAAATTAAGTCAGAATTTATAATACTAGATCTAAGCGCTTCATGTCGTTTCTTCTTTGACAGTATTGCAGTCATAGCTATTTGAACAGAATGTCTCCAGCTCCCGTCCATCCATGAACCTCTTTTCACTTTCAGGCTGTTAGATCTGTAGTTCTGCACTGTCACCAAGATTTGTAAACTCTTCCAAATTCAAAAGCATGGTTCAGGAGTATTGCCTATCTCTTACCAAAACATAAAACAAAAAAGCTCCCCTCAAACCGTAAACACCGTAATTTACCCTAAATGATTCACATTTAAAATAGGAAATCTGAAATATCAAAACCGCCAGCATTCAAGTGTTTCCGTGAATGATAATCTGGATGTTGGACTTGCTAACATTTTTATGTAGGTGTTCAAGCTATGAAAGCATCCATATGGTCATTTTCAGTTCTATAGTCTCTTAAAAAGTTACATTTCTGTAGAATTTCAGCAGTTGTTGGATGTCCTAGATGTGCTGTTCACCTACGGTGTGAGGCTAGGGATTTTAGCCCAGCCAATGCTCCCTATACTTCCTCTACATCCTGACCCCTCCATGCCCTTCAAACTGGAAAGTTTCACAGTCAGAAAGGTTGTTACAGAAATTTGCCCAGCTCCGCTTATCAGTCTTGGGCCATCTGGAAAACAGCAGAACGGGAGCTGCCAATGTCTTTCTTCTCACATCTTGCTCTCTCTCACATGCCCCAGAGCTACACAATGGGAGAACTGTTCAGAGTGTCATAGCGGAGTTTTGCCTACAGCTCTGTGCTGAGCAGATACAGCCATCTGCAAAGAATTCACATTTCAAGACACGCCGGTTCCAATGTATCTGAAAATCACAACTAGTCAGCAGGAATGGATGCAGTCTGCATTGCTAAATGCTTGGGTGCACTCATATAATTGCATAATTCAATGTTGTGAACTCCCTCTTCGCAGACAATGTGTTTTAGATATTGACTGCACAGAAGGTCAGCTTGTGCTAGAAAAACAAACAGGCTGCTTCGCTTAGTGCCGCAGTGTAGGGACGGCTGGGAATAGGCTATGACAGGAGACATTTAGCCTTGTTAATTGTTGTTACTGTGATGCGGTCAAAGCATTTCAACCTAGCTTTTAGCAGTCCAGACTTTGTGCTTTTTTTTCATACAGTGATGTGCGGAGGGACTAATCAAGATTGGCTTCTGGTTACATTAGTCATTACACAGACAGTTCTCAGTCCAAACCACTGAGTGTCTACGTGCATGAGGCGTACGGGTAAGAGGTGCACTGTGCACCAGAACACAGCGCAGGGACGCACGAACTGCTGTTCCACGTGGTATGCTGCCTGTCCTTATGAAAATGCTGGGTAGATCAAGGCAGCTTGTGTGACTCCCTAGGGATAATTAAATCCCTACCTGTTTGGAGAAGATTTCTTGTGATGAAAGTGCCAAGCTGTAGCATGAACTCAGTACTGATTAGACACCAAAGAAAAGTTTTCATCCATGTCCTACCCATAAGAAATGCTTTGTTCAGAGCAGGCAGTTAAGCAGAAAATCCAAATTGCTTTTTGCTCACAGAATTGCTCGACACATCTGAAAGGTTACGCACAGGCAGCCCGACTAATCATATTAGGCCAGAATGTCATTCAGAGGTAAACTGGAAATGAACGGCTGTCTCCTCTTCTGCTTGTTCCTTGAATCAAGTTATCCAGGCTCTTGCAGCCAGCATGAGCCGACATCCCCAAACAGAGTAGCTTTGCTCCCAGAAAAGCTGTTTGGAATTACAGAGAGGAAGAAGAAGTGAAGTTATGCATTAGCAGCTGAGCAAGTGAAAAATAACCATGTGGACTGCTCTGTATCGGGTAGCTGCAGAGATGTTAGGGACTTGTCTGCCTTCTAGAATATTTCCAAGGGTCTAAGGTTCTAAGTATACTTAGGTTTTTTTCTAATTGGATGCAGTTAGAATGATACAGTCTTCCCTCACAGAGGATACAAAAAAAGCAGAAAAAAGGTGCTTAATTAAGACATAATTTGTTTTTCTCTTCTGCGGGGGCTATCACTATTCTGTGAGACAGATAAAGCAACACATTAGAAAGGCACATAGACTGTGCTGCCAGGGAAACCTGACTTTTGTTCTTGTTTTGTTGCTTCCTTTAATCCTACATACGGCATTCCCGCTGAGAGCAGACTGATAGAAGCTTGTGAATAATGGAGAGGCATAACACTTAGCAAAGTCATCACAATGCACTGCTGCTGCCCGGAGTATTTTTATTTAACCCTTTCTTTTTAAAAGGTGCTTCAAAGGTATGTACATTGAGGCAATTACTTGCAGAGAAATAAAAAAGATACTGCCACAACAAGTAATAAAATACCAGGAAGTGCAGAAATAGTACACACCTGCTGGTTTGTTAGTTTTTTTTCCTCAGGGTATCCGTTTTCTAGGATGAAGTGACAGCTATAAACATGTTAAGGCAGCCTATTTTTTTTTTCTTTGGGGAGATGAGAAATGCTACCTGACTTGTGTGACGTAGGAGAACACTGCCTGAGCAGTCCATCACCTCGACCTCCTATAGCACCACCCCTCCTGGAAGGTACGTTTTCTTTATACACTTCTCAGGAAACAAGGATGACCTGATGAATTAAGTAAAAATATTGCAGGCAGCAGAAGACACACAAATATATTAGGTGTTTCCTGGATGGCAGGTGTGGTGGTGGAGATGAAGCAGTATGGGGAAGGCAGTGTGGAAAAACAGGCTGAAAAATAACAGATCATGGAGCCCTGTGGCATGTGCATCAGTGAGGGGATGAAAAAAAAGCTTAGCAAATGAGAATTATAAATTCAGATGTTTACAAACCAGCTGTAATTGATTATCTTCAATGCTCAATCTGCCTGAACCAGGGGGGATGCTGGGAGAGTTTGTAGTCTGAGGTCAGTCTGATTTGTCGCGGTGCTGACTGTAAAGCCCTACCAAGGTGCAAGGCAGGTTTACTAACTGTTGCACTTACCTGTAGCCTAGCATAGACCCCTCATGGTCAAGTGCAATTCAAGTACTAGGACTGCCTCTTCCAGCATGTTTTAAAGAATTAAAATCTGTAATACAGAAAGGTGACAAAAAGAGAGAACACTTTCAAGAGAACGAGGCCCTGGTGATAAAAGCCGGTTTTGGAGGCAGCGCACTTTCTGGAGATTACAGCATGGCATTAGGAGAGGAATGCAGTCCTGCCTTGCCTTCTGGATGTATGTGATACGTAGCTTTGGGCATATGTCACAGTTAATCTTCTGATCTCCTTGTAAACTGGGGCTGATAAAACTTACCTAACTATCTCTTTCACAAGGTTTTTGAACAAGTTGATTATTTAATTAGGAGTAATTTATCGTGATGACTGTTATTTAGAGGAGATTTTCAGAGGTCCTAATAGGCCAGGCCCTAAACTGACTTTAGAGACAAGTGCTGTTCAAAGCCTTGCAGGACCCAGGAAAGAAATCAAGGAAAGCTAGTTGTCTGTCTTAACCTGTGGGTTACCACCAGAGCTGAATGTGGACTGCAACTGTTTCTTCTGGTCGCCTGGGAAATCCTCTATAAGTGTGAAGGAATATAAGGAATTGTTGAGCCTGAAAATCAGGAAATAGACTGGGCTGGCTCATCCCCGACGTGACTGTGGGCACTCCCTACTGATTATTGCCTGGGACCGTGATAGCAAAGAACAGGAATGTTGTCGGGGTATTATGGCAGAAGGCTCTGACCTGGGCTGTCCAGGATATATGTGCTGGATGGTCAGAACAGCTCCCTTCTGTTCCTAAGAGCTGCAAAGGCTTAGATGAAAAGCAGTGTAGCATGCTGCAACTCCAACACAAGCTTTATGTGCACACAGAAACAATTGTTTGTAGGTCAGATTTTTATGCCAGTTTTGTGATGTTAAATTGTTTGTCAAAGGGGAAAAAACAAGTCACTGGACACATATCAAATCCACCTGACCTGAGCTGTGGTATGTATGATTCAGCTGAAAAGTTCTAAGCTCTAGGAGTAATGGCCATTGGCACTTTCCTAGTGTTCACCGAGCCAGCTGATTCTGTGTTGGGGCAGGTAAATAAGTATCAGCCTGCATTTCAGAGAGCAGGCCAGTGAGGGGATGCAGTGACCTCTACACAGCTGAATCAGAACCTGCTGGATGAGTCCTGTATTTCTGTGTCACAGACATCTTTAAAAGAGAAGCATTAACCATTTGATATTCTGCCCAGCCTTCAACCCGCTCTGCAGGAGTGCTGGGGAAAGGTTGAGTTGTTGCAGTGGGGGGGGCTGTGGCAGCTCACACAGAGAAGGGAGACTTGCAAATTCAGGCTGGGAGTCCCAAGGGCAGTACAGATTCCACAGCCACTTGTGGAAGCAGTTGTGATCACTGTACTTTCCCATACACACAAAGCAACCTCAGAGAACTTTCATACAAAGAGGAGGAGAAACAAAAAGCCACTCACAAAAAGAGACAACAAAAGCCTTCAGGAGACAGTCATCTTATCTGCACTTTGCACTCAAATAACCCAAAATGGCTACTTATCTGTAGCAACAATGGAGCTCTTACTGATTTAAAATAGAAAAAAAAGCCAACCCTGAAGGGCTTATCAAGTTACTTAGATAAATATTCTGCAGTGATGCCACGAAGGGTGTAAAGGATGAGGTCATAGAAAAAATGCAGTCCTTTGCTGTCACTGGGAATGAAGGATCTTGTATGCTAAACTCAGATGAAAATTTGAAATATTGACATGTTTGGGATATCCAGAGCTGGGACTTTAACTGTCTCCCACTTGGAATTTGCAGAAAAAAACGTTCAACAATTTTTACACAAAATAGGGCTATTTGAAGATGCTGGGATAAAAATGTATAAACAGTTCTGTTCTGTAAGAGGAGTTAGGGAACAGATGCTAGCTATCGATGGAGGCTCCTAAACATGAAGCATTGATGTGGCAGATAAGAGTGGTGCTTATTTCCTGTTCCCTGTGGGCTGGATCCAGTGTCTCTTGAAGTCTTGAAAAGGGTCCCAATTGACTTGTCTCTAAACTATTGCTCTTTCTGCCAAAACCACAGTTCTTTAACCCATTCTCCCTGTATCGCATGAAGAGCACCCTCCGTAAGCCAGGGAGAGACCCAGACACACTGAATTCACTAGAAGCTAAAGAACGTGGCCACACCTCAAACCCCAGCTGTTCTGTAGGGCTGGCTTCCCTCACACCAACCACTTAGCTCCCTGCTGGAGCCAGCACTTGGCAACTGGGAGGGAAACAAGTTAGCTGTGTGATGAATAGTCAGAACAGTGACTGATGTGTCCTGAGAAAGCCCTTCTTGGGTGGATTATTTTGCTTTCAGATATATAGGCAGGGAGAGTAGTCAGGCTGATGTCCCACCTTCAGTGGGACTGTAGTATTTTCTGAAAAGCAGTGCATATGCGCCCCTAAACCCCTTTTACATCTCTGCAAATGTTGTGAGAGCGTTGGCTCATTGCTGTGGGAAACCCAGGGAGGGAAGTGTTTCTGAGCTGAGGTGGGTTACACAGACATATACATACACGTCAGTGTTAGTGTCGCTGTGGAGGTGATAGCCCTTAGTTCAAGCTCATCTCTGCACACCTGGGTTCTAGCTTCCTGGGCAGGAAGGCCAGAGCTTACCTGCCTTTGCTGAGGCTTCATCAGCTCTCTCAGAGAGAAGCCACGTGCGCGGCTTTTAGTGACATCTCCCGTGGCTTGAGGTGACACAACAGTGAGAAAGCAGCTACCCAGTAACATTGCACAAGGCTGCATTTTCTCCCAGTCCGGGAAATTACTTAAGTAAGAAATCGAGCTGGTTGTGTTTATTGCTACTGTTTTTGGCGTGCAGCCACTACCCAGACAAACCAGGTCCCTCGGGGCTGTAAATCCCCTTCTCTCCTCCCTGCGCAGCGGCGCAGTCTGTCTGGTGCCGCAGGATCCCAGCACAGGAGCAGCGATGCCAGATGGTCCCGAAGCAGAAGTGTTTCATAACAGGATTCAGGGCATCCCCGTAGTGCTGCACAGATAGAACGGGAAACCGTGCAGCAGGGCTTGGCCCTTTCGCCCCTTGCCATCTCCCTTACCCCCACCCCCAGCAAAGAGAGGCGCTTGCCTCGGCGGCAGCGGGCTTTCTTCCCGATGCTTTGGTGCCCTCTGCAGCCGGGCGGCCCGGGCATCGTCCCCGCAGGGTGCCAGTGTCCCCCTCAGGGTCCCAGCATCGTCCCCCCGCAGCTTCGCGGGGAGCGGCAGCGGCGCAGGGCGGCCCGGCGGCGGTCGGGGCTCCCCGACAGGAACTGCAGACAATCGCAGGAAATGAAAAAATGTAATCCTGCCGGGACACAGCTATTTTCATTAGATTAATTTAACACGCTGGTGTTCCGGGTGTCGGACGCCCCCGCCTTCGAGAAAGGGAGTCGTGCAGCCACAGGGAGTTTCCGTGCTTGTGTGCACACGCGGGGCTCGAGCGTGAGGGTGGGTGTTATTTCTCCTTCTGATATTCTGTGTTTTCTCTACCCCTGTCCGTGAAGTCTGTAAAGTACAACCTAAAGATCCCCCTCTGTGCTTTGAGCCATGTGCGGGACAGAGAAAGGACCTGCTGTCTTTAAATGTACAGAAATCAAAAGCAGTGAGCTCCCTTGCAACCTCTGGAAGAACGGCAGCGTAAATAACTGGAGAGTCAGACCTGCTCCCTGTCCTCTTGCCCCTTGTGTCCAACTGCTGTTTCACGCACGAGGAATACTTGCAGTGTGGGCAAATGCAAGCTGCTCTCCCCACATGCAGTCCCTCTACTTACAAAAGCCTCTTCCATCTTCTATGAACCTATTATTTATGAACCTAAATATTCTTTTCTTCATCGTGCCATACATTTATTTATGTTTTTGCCCTGGGAACCTCCATCAGTACTGCCTCCCCGCTGTTTGGGTCACCAGGGAATATAGGTGGGGACAGATCTAGAATAAGAGAATGGTTCTTGCCCCAAAACATTTACACTCTGTGTGTGTGTGTTTATAAAACAGCAGATATATGTATACTTTTGTATATGTATATGTATATATATATGTATGTAACAACCTCAGGAGCAAGAGATTCTGTGGTGCTTAAGAAGATGGAGTAAATCAGCAGTGGCCTTAGACTTACTGCATAAATTTTGCCAAATTTACTTTCTTCTCAGCACTGTTTGTGAGAGTGTACATTCTCTCCTGTTGTGGGCATGATGAAATAAGACGGATTCCAGCTGATCTGGATCCATTGTGCTGAAGGGAATGGTACCTGCCCCTCCACCTACCCATTCCACCCCTACCAATAGCTGAAATGTGCAGGTAAATGTGAGAGGTGACCTCAAACCATTTCCATTACGCAATAACAATCTTGAAGAGTTACTCACACTCCTGTCGTGATGAATATTATTTCAGGTGGCTGTTTTAGCGTTTGGAGTCTTATCACTGGAGTCCCATGCTGTAATGTATTCTCTGTTGGAGAACTTTGGTTTCAGATCTTTCCCTTCTTTGTTTGCTTTTGTTGAAGTTGTTATTTTTTTAAACACAGCTATTCTAAAATCGTTGCTCATGTCCTGCATATGCAATATCCCACTTTCCTCAAAGGTACACTTGCCAATAGAAGTTGACTTTGATGTTCTTGGCACAGCTTTGCCTTCAGCCCCTGGTGTGTAGGTCTTACATCTCTGATCAGGAAAAGGAGCTCCTGGCGGTGGCTGTTGCTTAAGCACAGGTGCTGGGCGAGCTCAGAGGAAGAGGATGTTGGACCCCTTGGGCCCAGCTCGGACCTTTGAAGTCACTTCAGGCTGGTGGCCAGCTGTAAGCTCTCTCACAACTCAGTGGATTCGTCAGAAGTCTGTTCCTAGCGGGCAGATGTGTCATTCTGCAACCATAATGGACACTTCTCTTGGGGACAGAGCTCCTAATCACTTCCAGCATCCCTCCTTTCTTGGGGGGTAAAGGAGCTGGGGCACTCCATGGGATCCTGTGTTGTGACACCCTCTGTGTCCATGGTGGGGAATCCCGATGTACAGATTCTTCCTGAAGTGAGCTCTGAATACTTTGCTTGAGCGATTCCTCTGCTGAGCCTCAGTCTCAGCAAAACGTTCGTATTTCTTCTGTCAGAAGCACAGAGACAATTAAAATAGCTCCCGCTGCTAGTGATGATTTCATAGGAGGTAAAAATAAATAGGGAAAAACAAACAAGACTCAGGAAAGGCACTTCGTGATGACAAAGCGTCCTAACACAGAGACCCTGGAATCAGGGGTGTTTCCGTATGTGTGTTGAGGCAATTTCAGAAACAGATTTGGCTCCCCATGAAAGTCACTGGCTCAGCATAACTCTGGATTTGGCCTTGTGTACACATTCAGAATTCCATTACCATTTCTTTGAACGCAGATAAGATCTAATCTTTTGTCACAATGTCAAAAGTTGGCCACTGTGACCAGAAACACTGTTGCATCCAGACAGGCAGGCATTGAGCTGTGACTGCTGGAATCCTGGGGGTGTGTGGAGCACATCCTTTCAGCTGGACCAAGGTCACTAGTCAGAAGCAGAATAGCACTGTGGCAAGCTCGTTGCTGGGAGGGGAACCTGGCAGCCAGCAAGAGGCCAGGTTTTCATTGCAAACTGAAACTTCAGGGCAGTTTTGCCATCTAAGAACACTGACCCTGCTTAGCCATGAGGAGATTTTGTGCCCTGTAATCCCACATTGATCTGGATTACTTTTTTATTTAAAGAAATTGACCTCCAGCAGCCACACCAGGTCTCTCTGGCCCAGCAAGTAGGTCCTGAGCACAAGTAAAGAAAGGCCCAGGAAAACAGGAGAGCGTTACCCTACATAGATCCTAACAGTTTGTTAGTAGATTAAGCAGTGTAACAAGTCTTACTAATTCAGTTTCTCAATTAATAAATTAAGGGTTACCAAATAATCAGCGCATTTGCTAAGAAATAAAGCAGCATTAAAATTCTGACTTCTCATAACTAGCAGCCAGCCCTGTTTCTTTAGTTTTTACAGAAAGAATACACATCTCCATAACGCAGGTATTAACCAAAGACACAAGAAACCTCTGATCACACCTCTGATGTGACACAGACGTCACGCGTGTCTTTGGGTAAGTTCCCCAGCTTCTCTGTGTTTCAAACACACGCCAGAACTTCTGTCTCCCAAAGGTATCATGATGTAGACATAGGTTTAGGCTTCTTCCCTAAAAATAGTCCTTGGATTGCATGTGGGCTAGAGACATGATTTCATACCTGCTATTCCTGAAACTTCTTTCCTGCCCGTGAGCTCTGCCCAGTTATAACCCCTCCTAAGTGCACTTCCTTAAGGAGACTTCTAAAAGATAAATGATGGGTGTGATGTTGCAAGCCTGAGGTTGCTTTGTCAACAAGGAAGAGGCTCTTTGTCCCCATCTGTGAGTGTGGTAACCACGGAGCAAAACACAGTGTTATTGATGCAGGTACTCCAGGAGACCCTGCATTCCTACCACGCCTGTTTTCCATTTGCCTCCTCACACTGCCAGTGTTTCCTGTTGCTCCTTTCTTACCAGAGCTGTAACGGAGTAGCCCCATGCCTGTGAGTTTGGGAAACAGCTGTTCACATCCATGCTGCCGTACTAGAAAAAAATACATTTGAAAACGTAGTCCTCATGATGAATGAAAATACTTCTTATATTTTATGCTTCTGGGAGTTATAAGCCCACTGAAGTACTTCATACGAACAGCAAGGATAGATGTGAAAGACATGGTGACATTACTAGTTACTGAAAAAAAACCTCTTGACTTTTTTTAATAGAAGTACACATCCTTGCCACATGTTACAGTCCAGATTGCCATTGCTCATCCCTAGAAAGTGTTTGATACCAAAATCTAAGTGATGGCATCCTTTAAAAAGCAACAAAAGCATATTCCTATAGCAGCTATCGGAAAGGTACCTTGAAGGTAGAGGGAGGGATGGTGTCTGGATATGAGATACAGTCTTGATCTTGTCTTTCTCACCTGAGTAACTCAGCCCCTCATACTCATCTGCCTGGCCTCAGAATCTCACAGGGAGTGTCACAGTGTTTTCAGTGGAAAGCCCCATTTCCTGGAGTCACATGGTTTCACATAAACCTCAGCTTTCACTTTAATAACAAAAAATAAGGACATTCTTCACAACTTCAGAAAAAACAATAAAAGAAGTTTGCAGCTATGACTGCGTGGATCTCAGAAGAAGGTAATAAAGAACACAATTTTGTTTAATTATTTCACTTTTCAGATGTTTGAATGCATGTATTTAGCATATAAGGTAAAGAGACAGTATTAGGAACTGAGGCTCCAAGATGTTAAGGCTACATGAAACAGGAAGATGGTTGCAGAGATGGAAGTGGGATTCAGTTACCTACCTCTTAAATCTAGCTTTCTCACAGCTGCCTTGCTGGAAAAAGAACTGTTAACTTCATAGCAGTGAAAGATGTTATTTGCAAGAATCGGTTGGGGATGGTGCGAAACAGAACATTAAGATGTGACAGTTGCAACAAAACCTCAATTCTTTAACAAATGTCATCTATGTACAAAGTAGTTGTGAAGATGTGAGTCTATAAAGTGGTGACTGATGGCTTCATTGTGTTTGGGACAATTTCAGAAAGCAATTCCTCAGTGCTTGCTGGAAGAGCAGTTTTTCCACTCTTCCTTAGGCTGGGAGCCAGACTGGTCTTTCCCAGAAGTGATGAAAATAAGCAGCTCTAGCTGGAACTCTCCTGACACTTTCCAGCAAAAGGACTCTTCCAATACAGCCCCACCAAACAAAAGCATGATTGTTCACAGTGCTGCTTGCAGATGTCAAGTGAGCAACTTTAAAAGAGGAAACCAAGTTTTGATAGACGCCAGGCTCTACTCAGCATCAGGCTGCCATCACGCTCTGATGATTCATACATAAAGTGTATCAAGAAAGGCCTAGAAAGCTCTGCACAACGTGTGATTTCCTTCCTCTTCCTCTCCAAGGGCAGCAGTTCACTCGTGGCCCAGCTGACCTTTAGTCTCAGAAGGGGTGAGAGGCTACAGATCTGACAGAGGTGTGCATTCAGGAAAAGAAAGCATTGAAGCCTTATATTTATTTGGTTTTCTGGGACTGCTTGTGTTTATGCTTTGGTTCTTTCCAAATAAAGCAAGGGAAACAAAAGAAGTCAGAGGTTTGTTTCCTGGCCTTGGAAGAACCCTTTCACTCTTGATGCTGTTGCTTACAACGTACACAAGCAGCTTGCAGTTTACGAGAAGCCAGGACACAAATGGGACAGAAAATCCCACAGAGATCATCTTCTCTGAGGCTGACAAATCCTGTCTGCAGCAGGATGCAAATGGCAGAGCTGCTGCAGGAGTCTTACCTCCCAACCCCGGCCAAACTGCAAATCCCCACGCAAACACACCTTTGTGGTTTTATTACCTGCTAGAGAGCTACTTTCTCCACTCTGACCTCAGAGTCTCTACCTTTGTGCATAAGTTTGGGGAGGTCACCAGTGAACATTGGGGTCTTCTGCCAGGAGCCTGCAGAGGTGACCAGGCACCCTTGCTTGGGGAACGAATACTGCAGCTGACTTGCTGGTGCCCATCCAGACCTGCACTGCCTCAAGCTCTAGTTAAAGACAGTTGCGTTACAAAGGAACCACAAGGTCCTGCAACAACATCAGTGTTAGCAGCTGTGGAGTTACTCAAAAGCCACTGGGATAGGAGTCAGTTGCACCCACTCATGCTCCCCCACCAGCTTCCCTTCCCCATGTGTCCTCAGACTGCCTGAGCAACTGGAATTTTTGCCCCTTTGCTGGTCCCTTTGCTGTCAGTACAGCCTCACAATACCTTTTGAAGAAAGCCAGCATTATAATCATTGCAGCTGCTGCAAAAATAAGTTTTACTCCAGTGAGTAAAGCTTGTAGGAGTCAGAAATACACTCCAGGTTCTGGTCCCACGGCAGCTGACACCAAGCACATCAGCTGGACAGTAGCAGACATTTGCTAACACCATTTATGTTGGTTGCAAGCGATTTCTGCAGTTGTAGAGTGAGTGGCACCTTGAAGCTTGGCAACACAGAGTTCACCGTTTTATCCAGAACAGTGAGCCAAGGGGACGTACCGGGAAGGCAGCAGCTCTCCCAGTTTCCATCCAAGAGGCCGTTTCCCTTTCACACCCGGTGAGCAATAGCGTGTGTCACCCAGCAGAGAGCACTGCAGACCCAGGAAGGGTTCTGGGCTGGGAAGTCGATTAATTCTCACAAACTGATCGTAACAATCTTTAACTGTATTTTTTTTTTCAAGAGGATTTCTTCTCCTTCCTCCTGATGCCTGATTTTTATTCGTGATATTGTGTTGGAGTGTAGTCAGGAGATCAAATCACCTATGATAGCACTGAGATCAGAGAAATGGCATTAGCAAATTGCAGGCCAGATTTAGTGCTAATTTATAGCAACAACAGAAAAAAAGTGCCCCCACCTAATTTTTGTTTGTTCTCCTGAGTATGCCAACTGTAGCTGCGTCACTTGATGAACAGGACCAATGAACAGCGCCTTTGGAATCGGTGTCAAGATCACTCGGCCCTTTGATGCCAGGTGGCCCATAGCCCTTCCAGGATGTCTTGCTGTTTTGCAGATGGGCTGCTGAGGTCTGTAGGCATGGGGTGGCTTCCCAGCTGCCCTGTTCCTGGAGGGATCCTTATTTCAGAAATACCAATGGCCTAACAAAAGCCAGAGCAGCTCTCTGGACTGGAACGCAGCAAACAGATATCTCAGTCTTGTGACATGCCACATCAGGATCAAAGTTCTTCCCAAACTAAGTCTTCTCATTACTGTTATCTGCAGTGGACCTTGGATTTTTTTTTCTTTCCCCTGATGCAATGAAGATGAAGCAATATTTCTTTTTAAGATCTTTCCTCGGGATGTGTTTTTTCTGCTGTGACCCCAAGGAGCTAGTCAATAATTTAAGAGCAGCATCAAAACGTACCTGAATGTCTGCTGTGCAGGTGCACAGGAAGATGTGAATTTGCATTGCTAACAGTGTACACCTGTATATTTTTTCCATATAATTTCAATTTAATTTTTCCATCCTGGTATTTATTCTGTGCAGTTGATATCCTATCACTTGAAAGCAGATTAAGATAGCCTTCCCAAAGAAGCGCGTGTCTTTTGGAGCAGGAGGTAACAGATGTGTATGCATTTTTAGATATGTATGCATTTTACCCATACCAAGTCCCTGCAATTTTTGCCAGACTGAAACTCATGCTTACAGCTTTGCCAGTTCAGAGGACACACTGAAAAAATGCATTTATTCTATGTACTACTTTTAGAAAGAGTCCTAGCTCTGAAGGTAGACAGTCCTATTCTTTCCCAGTTGGGTTCAGATCTTGAAACTACTACAGCTTTGAAATACTAGTTCCTGCAGGTTTTCCTGCAAGCGGAGAGCTGTCCTTAACTGCACAGACACAAGCTGAAGTGTTGTTACTGACACCAGAAGAAGTGTGAAGTACTCTCCAATTAAATGAGAAAAAGTTCCTCATGTAGTGTGCAGGGGCAGACTGGGCTGTCTTTAATGTTGTGTAGTGAGGTCAGAGGGAGATGAGATCATGAGTTCTGTCATGTAACCCCAGTCTAGCAACGCTAAGATAAGAGCCCGTAAATAAATATTTTTATTCTTGATGCAACAAAGAACTCAGCCATCTGGAATAAAAGTGAGCACTCAGGATCTTGTAATCTCATTTAGAAATAAATAATATCTGCCCCAGAACTTCTGTCCGGAATTCAACTAGTTATACAAGGCATAACCTTGCTGATAACTAATATTGTTATAATGACTTAAACAAAGTTACTGATTACTTATCTGAAGTTTACACTGGCTTTCTTTTCTTTCTAGTATATCAGCAATTAAAGGCGCCCTGAAGTAGCTTATTGCAGCTGGATTTGTGTGCTGTGTGGTGTTTACAAAATAGAATTATCCTTGTGCAGAAGCCAGCATCACACGTAAAACCCATTTGCCTTACTCTAGGTGGTTCCAGTCTGAAATAATGACTTGGATAAACCACTTCTGCCTGACACCTTTACCGGATTTCCCATGGGATCTTACATAGCCTCTGTCCTTTACATGAATATTGTAATATGTAGAGACGAGCTCGTGGGATTCATCCACCCTGTTTCCAAACTGTTCCAATGGAAGATCTCCTTCAACTGAAGTGCTGAAAAAATAAATCACACAAAATACTTAGCAATGTTATTCAGTCTCTCCCTGAGTGATTCAACTGAACTGCTGTATATTAATATGGAAAACAGAGTAGTAGCAGACCAACCTCTACCAGTGGGACACTGTTTACAGAGAAATCAAACAGGATCACAATATTTCAGTTAGTTCCTTGTTTGTATCTGTGGTAGCCACAAGAAGTCCAGGTTATAGCCCAAGACCCCAGTGTGCTAGGTGTGATACGAACATGGGGGGGGGAAGAAGTCCAGAGACCATACAGCTTGAATATCAAAGTGTTCCAAAATGAAAGAAAACAAATCTCTCAAAGTTGGCAACATTTATGAAAGGAAATTTATTCTGGATCATCTTGGACTCCTGATCAGCTCTTCTTAATTTTCCTGCAACTCTGTGCAGTGCATAGTGCAACAGAGCCGCAGAGGTACGTCTGCAGTGTAAGCAAGCACAAAGGAGCCAAATTCGTCTTTGGAACCAAATCTGGGCCTTTCCTCCAGCTCGGGGACACCTGAGTCTGCCAACTCAGGGCTTGAGGCACCGGAAACAGAGTCAAGGATCACAGTGATACTGAGAATTGGCTGTGCTCGGGCACAGAGGAATGGAGATCAGTCAATGTTCCAGGCTTCCAACATCCTGCCCCCAGTAGATACCTCTGTTCTATACGCCGCACGGGATCGATAAACAGTGACAACAGAATCCAAAAACCCACTCAACCTTTCTAATACCAGTGCCCAGCCTCAGAGTGAATTACCAAACTCGTCCTCAGTGGATTAGAGATTTCCACATTCCTCTTGCCCATTTGGCCTACCTGTCTGCTGCTTTTGTGCTGCTAACGTGCTTTCCTTTATAAAAGAGCTTCTGACCCTTTATTTGTCTCCTTCTGTCTTCCTTTGCTTGATATTTCTGCTCCTGTCAGGAAATCTTGCAAGCAGTTGCATCATCCCTTTTCCTGTTAATTGTCCTTGCTGCCTGCCCGGGTGAGGCTGCGCTTGCTGTGGCTGGATCACGCAAGCCCCATGTCAGCATATTGCAGGACTAGCTCTGCTTCCTTCTCCCTCCACTCAGTTCCCGTCAACTTTGTTGACTTAAATACCCAGGGCACACTTCAGCTGAGGATTGCGAAAGGGTTTACAGACATTAATGACACTCACCACGGAAATACCATGGAGAATATGTTTCTAGATGGCTGTGAGCAGCTCTAAACCCAGTTCTGCTCGGCCCCAGCTGGACAGCACACCAAGAACAGAGGTGCTGCTTTGCTTTGTTCAGTTTTTCTCTTTGTGAGCTGTGTTCACCTAGGCCAGGCTGTTCACAGCATGGTGGCACCAGCAAAGTGTATTTCAGTCTACAAACCCTGTCCACCCATCTTCAAAGCATTCTGGAGGCGAGTTTATTCCCTTCGCTCCCAACTGTGCACTCAATAGTAGTGGCCCCAGCAAATTTTCTGCATGTTGTTCCACGATTGTAGAATAATTATTTCCTTCATTAGGTGGAGCTGTTAAGTACATGCTTTAAAATCACAACTGCCTGCACGGATCTGCTTCATCTTTGCTGATACACGGGTGTTGGTCACCGCTTGCTTTTTGGTTTGGGGTCCCTGATGGGCCAGGCTGCTGCTGCCTTGGGACAAACTTCCCAGCAGCGAGTGCAGAAGGGAGCACGCAGTGCTCAGGCTGCTCTGAGGGACTGCGTTCAGAGGGAGCACGATTATAAATTAGGAAGCTCCCTGGCAGAAAACTGAATGTCTGGTTGCTGTTGCTCACTCATACCTGCATTCCAGTTGAGACAAGATGTTCTGGGGGACACAGAACTCACCAGTCCTCCCTTCAGCTGGACAACGTATGAGAAGTCTTGTCTTAATCATACATATATTTAGAACAAACAGAGGAAATACTTGCTCCAAGTAGGTGCAATATTCTTATGAAAAATACTGCACCAAACGAGTGAGTCATTAAGTAGCATGGCAACACATGCAATTTCTATTGCCTTGCAAGTTTCCTTTGACTTCCTGAGGAAGTTCTGTTCTGTTGGCTTTGTTCTGTAGTACTCCTTGGAAAGTGAAAAGTTGATTTATGGTGTTTGGAAGCAGCGTTCAGGGAGATCTTCCTGGAAAGCAGGCCTGGGTGTCTGGGCTCAGCTTTCTAGAAGAGATGATTGCTTGCTTGCTAGTGGTGGTTTTCTCTCTTCTTTCATATATGTGCAAATTAAATAAGTTACATTGAAAATAGACTGAAATACCGAATTACTTCTTTTTCACTGAATCTGACATGCAAGTGTTGCCCGTTGAGGGTGGTGCAGCAATACAGACACAGAGCAGCAGGGCTATTCTCAGGCTGAGGTCTGCGGGGCTGTGCTCAGTAAGAGTTCTTTCTGCCTTGTCATGGACTTTTTGTAGGAAAACAAGGACATGATCAGGAAATATCTCTGCCAGTGAGACCAGATTGTTGAAGTGGAAAAGTGCCTTTGCAATTCCGGGGCAGTCTGGGCTCTTAAAATGCTAATAGCATGCCTGAGAATGAAAGGATTTATTTCATTATACTTATATCATAGCTAAGCTGGTGGAAGTCAGGAGGGCATTTAGCATCGTCCCTGCAAAAAGATGCCTTACTTGATCAAATGGGGTTGGAGGGAATCTCTTTTCCCTCTTTGACAGATAAGCAGGAGTTGCACGTTTTCCTTTCCTGCCAACTTCAGCCTCTGACTTGCCCTGGGGGGAGTTCATGTAAATGCAAAGAAATGAGTTACCAAAGGTTGCAAAGCCATATGTCATGGTCACTAGACAATTGTAACTGTACTGGACTTGATTGGGCTGTGATGATTCAGCATCTGGCCTGGTCCTCTTGTCCAAATAAACAATATAATAGAGAAAAACCAAACATATTTGCTTTAACAGGTTTGTGCAAACAGGGCATCATCAAAAGGACGACTTCTCTGCACAGCACCCTTGCCAGCTGGTTTGATAGTTCCAGAGAGCTTTTGCCACTAGCCCATAGGCAGTAAATTAATGAGTAACAGTTCTCCTCAGTCCTCTCTTTTCTAGTCTCACCTCCCGAGTTCTTCACCAGTGCTGGAGCTGCTGCAAGGTCTGCTCTTTCTAGGCAGGCACTGCTGGGAGGGGAGGAGCACAGAAGCTGTGCTGCTTGTTGGAGTGAGGGGAGGTGGAACAGTGCTTCTGCGCAGATGCGAGGCTTCCTGTTGCTCTGTCCCCCACCCATCATCATGGGGATGAGATCAGCCCCACAGGAAGCGCCAGCTGCTTCCGTGGGGCTTGGCACCCGGTTGTAGGAGTTACTTCTCATCCCTAAGCAAAAGGTTTTGTGCTGTGAGAGGATCTGTAGCCCTTCTCATACCCGTCACCCACGCAGGAACTGGGGTAGTTGGCAGTTCTGCAGCACGGTTAATGTGTAACAAGCCACTGGCCCCGTGAGGAAAAGAATTTGGGTCTCCTGATTGCAAGGTGCAAAATGACGTAATACTAGACAGGACAAAGAAGGGGCTTACCAAAACAGTACTCTGGAAGAGCGAGGGAGTGAAGAGCTATGTTCAGAATATGCAGCCTTGCAGCCTGTGGCCACCAGTGATGTGAACTCAGTTTCCTCCTTTCTGCACCATGCACGAGGGGGGAAACACAGATGCTTTTGACCTTTGCCCATGTAAAAGGTTCGAAGATCTTGCTGTAGCTCCCCACAGTAAGTTTCACCCAGATTAGTGTACTGTGGTCCTGAAAAGGAAAACTACAGAGCCCTGCAGCAGCAGATTCCCCTAGAACTGCTGCAGGCAGATAGCGTTCATAAATCAGTCACCAGACGCGATATCAGGAAACTTTTATATAAGTTTTTAATAAAAAAATTCAACAAAAAAATATATATAATCAGGCATTTTATGCAATGCATACATTCTTTATATCTGCAGGTACAGATAAATAACAGAAGGCAAAACCAAGTATTTTGCTTATCTTTGGCCATTAACCAATAATCACCCCCGAAGAGATATTACAGGGTTAAAGAATCATAAACTGAGTCTGTAATTTCTCTCATTACAGACAAAGTATCAGGCAATAATACAGTAGTTAGGTTTTCAGAAATGTAAGGAAATATTGCTTTAACACTGCCCAATACTGGAATTTAACCTGGTTTGCTGCTATGGAACTTGGCCTTCTGGCACACAGGCAACACTTCTGGGTTTACATCAGATAAATGCCAACCCTTACCTTAACCTACTTCCCTTCACCATACATTGCTCTAAAAAGCCAAGCTGTACCTCTTCATTAAATAAACTAGCACGAATTCTCATCTGTGGATCAGTTTCCTAAACCCCAACCAATGTACATACATACAGAGCAGTTAACCTTCCTTAAGTCAATATTGTTTCTAACTCAGTGTCCCAGAATAACAGCTATCCTTCCATTTTACAGCACAGATGCATCTGATGGCTCTACCAAAGCAATATATACATGATACACAGTAAAAATCATAAAAGCAATTTTTAAAGGTACATTGATAACATGTAGCAGCTTATGTCTATATATGTACATGTTTTCACAGTTATATTTTAGAAAATTGAGAACACCAGGAATACTTCTACTGTGTTTTCTATAAATAGTAAAAATGTGCCTGTCAGGCATTTTGGCAAAATAGTATTTAGGTTATCACTTAAATAGCTCTTGAAAACCTGTAGAGTTTTAAGCTTAAAGGCTGTAAAGTTTGAGGATTGTTTAAAGTGTTCAGCCAGTTTCAGCAGCTGGGCCACCTGCCACTTTGATTTTTTTATTTTTTAATTCAAATCTGGTAACAAAGGAACTCCACCACTTTTGATGGGATAGGCAAGTTCTTGACTTGGCCGGTGGGCATCACCCTTCGAATTGCCATGCGACATAGGTGTTGGAGACTAGAAACTTGTCTTGGAGTTGCCCAGAAGTACACACTGCCATCCTGTGTCCTGCACCGAAAAAAAAAAAAAAAAAATCACCTGAATGATTTCAGCTTAGCACAAATTCTCACACCCACTGCTAGTTCGGGGGAGTGTGCTCTGGACTTGCTGTTGCTCCGTTCTGGCTGTTCCACGCTCAGTTACAGCCGATGCCAGTTCTTTTAAGCTATAGCAGCACAATAAGCAACTTGCTGATTATCTGTGCAACAGTCCTGAGCAGATCTTCCAACAGCTATGGAGTATACCACCCGAAACAGAACAACTGCTCTTGATTATCTAGTGGTCATTTTCCAATCTATGTTTGAGGGTTTGTCTTTTATTTATTCTCAAAGATAAGAAATTAGTTTATCAGCTTCTCGATTCTACTGCTGTTCCAGGCATGTTTGAACAGGTAGTACCAGAAGTAAAACCAATCAAAAGCAGCAAGTTGCATGTCACAATTGAAAATTTTTAGAACACTTAGCCAGTGTTTTCAACCTTTTGTGTTACCTTAATATTTTAGGAAGGGAAAAAAAAAAAGTATATACTTGCCCTGCAGCTAGAACACTGCCATCAGTAGAAAAAGTACAGCAGAGCCCATTGTTCAGAGGTGCAACTTGTACAGGGTATTCTTCATCGATTCTCCAGAATCTGACCATTCTGAAAAGGGAAAAGCAAAGTAGTAAGTTATCAGAGTAGACATTTAGTTCTGCCTGATATTTTTCCTCTGATGCTCCACAAGAAACTAATCTGAAGCAGAGCTCAGGGAATTTTTATGAACACTTTATTATGCATACAAGGTGTTTCAAATTTGGCCTGAAATACTATGACTTCTTCATCCCCAATACATACCTTGATCTGTATTGCTTCGACCATTTTAACTCTGCCAATTAAAATAAAATCTTGCCTTCAACAGCTGAAAGCAATAACCTGAACAATCGATTTAGACGATCTCTCTCCTAAGTGTTATATATGCTGGGAAATCCCAACAATGCTTGTCTTAATTAAAAAAATAAAACTCTCCTGCAGATAGTTTAATACCCTTACTGTCATCTTGAGAAAGCATGTTAAAAAAAAAAGCTTAGTATTAAAAAGTTCATGTCATATGGGAAGAGTTAGACGAGTCTAACAAACCTTTCCTCATACTCACTTATCATCAGCAAGGCTTGCAACGTGTAGTCCGTCATGACTAAAAGATACTGATCTGACCCATCGGTCGTTTGCACCTCCAGCAAATATTGGAGTAGGAGGGGGAAACAGATGCCTGGAGACAGAGAGACACTTAGCTAACAGCAGAATGTTTAACAGCTATGGAAGTGGTTCCTTCAGCCATGATTAGCAAAGCTGGGCAAGAAAAAATGGACTGAACATTTAACTACGAAATCAGGAGTGGCGATTGAACTGCTGTATCTTTTGCCGTACTGAACGCCTCAGCTTTGTTGAAGATGCTTAAATCAGTACACACTAAAACAGCAGTGCTTTAGATTCTTTCTCAGCTGGAAGACTGATCTCCACTGCTCTGCCACTTTAGGATTTCCATCAGCCACTGCTAAGATTTTTCCCAAGTCAGTTAAATACATGAACCCATTAATTTTCGGTAGTCATCTTCACTCTAGGAGAAAGTTTCCAGATGTGACTACTTACCCAAATTCCATAAGAATAACTCCAATATGTGGATCCCAGACATAGACTCGAGTATCGTAAGATGCAGTAGCCAGTAAAGCTCCATCAGGAGAAAACTCACAAGCTACAACATCATTGTGATGCCCTTCAAGTTTCCGTATCATGGAGTATTTATCCATATCCCACAGAAAAACCTGCAATTAAATCAGCTAATGTTATAGCCCTGCTCAGAGATGCAAGGAAGCATTTACTTTTTTTTTTTAAATAGTATAGCTGCTAGTCTTATTTAGGATTATATTAAAATCAGGCATTATGAATTACTACAATTAAGAAATATGCTCAGTGTCATACTCAGATTAAAATCAAGTTTTTTAAAAAATAATTAAAGCAGACATGCAAGTTCTAACTCAAATTTGTTAAATGTTATTAACAAAATAAGCCAAAATATAAGGTAAAGGCAACACAATTTAACCATGTAGCTTACTGGAATTCATGTATTACAAAACTATTTTATTAAAATATGCAGAAATAAATAGGGTTAAACTCTACAGTCCCCTCTTCTCAGTAACTACCAAAATTTTAAGAAATATACAGACAGAAAATGTAAGGTTAACATATTGTTACTCCAGTGGCATCCCTTTGAGTTTAAGATCACTTGTTTACAATTGGCTTGGATCACCAACGTCAGCCTAGGAAGAGAAACAGATACTGCAAGCAAAAAGAATTTTCACAGCCAAAAGTTATGTCTTTGGCAAAACAACAGGGAAGTCTAACCACATTATTAGAAAGAATACATACATTTTAAATCAAGTTAACAATAAAAAATACATTAATATTAATGATTTATCCAGCTAATTGCATATTGTATTATAAAAATTGATAAAAGATGATAGTATTCTGCGATTTTACATGCAGTTGTACATTACATATAATCAAAATAAAGACTGTGCAGAATTACTTAACAGGAACAATCTACGTACTGCAGCATAATTTTATAGAAAATGTAAGTCTTTAGCATAAGATGTTATGTCCCTAAAGAGCTCACTAAGGTCCTTGATTTTTCCCCTGACTCAGTTTTACTGCACAGATTAAATACTGACATCTTGGATAAATTTATGTTTGACCAAAGCAAACACAGCCTTAGTGCCCCACATACTTCCTAAAACTGAACCATTTTACAATCAGTTATAAACATGTTGACCAATTTCTCTAAGCAGACTCCAACATTCCATAAAACTGGAAACTAAGTTTTAGGAGTCACTGTGTTTCACTGCTGTGAAAATTATTAAAAAAAAAAAAAAAAAAAAAAAAAAAAAAAAAAAAAAAAAA